>MU225207.1:438469-454282 GCA_018584345.1 Thuja plicata
TATATATATAAAGTGCCAAATATAATTTTGAAACTTGATAAGACTTGTAGGCGATATCTTCCTTGGTTCACTAATTATAAAATTACTCTTTGAGTGTTGTAAGCACATATCCCCAATCTGAAACAATTATTAGATAAGCTCTGCCATGCTTCTACTCAATCCTTGACACCATATTGGTTTTCCATGAAACCAATGATTTTCTAGTTGGTTCCTCAATATTATAGATAACTTCCATATTTAAGTGCAATGGTGAATTAAAATGTAAATTCACCTGTCATGGAAGACATGGGTTTTCGTCCAAGCCTTCATGGTTCCCAGGGTTTCCATACTCAGAACTATTCAGTCACTAAATAACAACAAAAATGGAGATATTATCTCAATACTATAATCTCATAATATAGCCTCAAATGAGAGAGAAACTTTGTTTATATAGCCTCTTGAGCCGGAGGATATAAATCCATTAAGCAATGTGGGATAATTCATCCTTATTTTTTATTTTTCTCATTATAAAGAGGCTTCTCGGACAAGATGGGGGAATTAAATATATATTTTGACTTTATATTATAACATTATTATATCCACTCTTTAATTTAATTAATTATAAATAATTCATTGTTTTAATTTTTAAATTTATTCATACAACTTAAGAATAATTAAAATAAATTATTTTACCCAAAATTTGGGGATATTACAATCCTCCCTTCCTAGAGATTTCTTTCCCTGAATAAATTTGTATATGTACACTGAAACCAAATGTCCTACAATTCATAACTTGGATGGAAGGGAGAGCTCCTTGAATAAATATCAAATACTTGGGTCCCATATCAATCTAAAAAATGTTGCACCACCAAACCCTTGCACCACTCTGATATATATGTCAATATGGTATAAGTGGTAAAATCATTCATCACAAGCTATAAGAAACAATATACCAACCAAGACCATATCCAGATTCAAATTAAATCATGGTTTATCTATATCAAAGATCCTATGTTCTAAATGGATGTATAGACATAATAATGCCCAAATCCATGTAGCATACTATTAATATCCTGATGTATCCAATAACCAAACCAATCCACATACCATAACAACCTGTAAGAACTCTCATATAGTTGTATCGTAGATGTAGGACCATAAAAATAAAAAAGTTTCATAAAATCTAGAGAGGAATCATCACTAATCCATGAGGGATCCAAAAGTAAAAATTTACCAAGTAACAAACAGATAGATTCCCTATCTAGAGAGGTAGGTGGCATGTCCCTACTGTAGGGAAAATACCTTCAATACTAACCACATTTAACTCCTAAGTGGATGGTCCACTCACTAAATCATCATCAAGATCACTATCATTGTCCAAAGGATGGTCCAATATATTAAGATCCACCATAGGAAGCAAACCGTCAATGATCCTAGGTGGTCCAATAGGAAAATCCACTGCTTCCAACTCAAACTTACACACTGCATCCGAATCCCACAGCTCACTAGCGTCAACAAAACCAAGAGGTGATATGCTATCTAGCTCAAAGAGTGGTTTACCATAGATCGCATAATCATCTTCTTCAAATAATGGATTATCAATATCCTATAAAATTGTCACCTGCAGATTTATACTCTCATTTTCTGATTTCTCACTCAAATGGGTAGCATTGGATTCATCTTGACACAAAAATATACCTATGAACTTAGCTTCCATCTTGTGTGTTGACACTACAATAGACTCAACATTTGTTGTAGCCTTTGGCACTATCTCATTCCTATCATCTAAAAACTCCAACTACATCTTGTGATGATCCAATGTGCAACTACCAACACATTGAAGCCACTGCATGCCTAGAATTACATCAATTTGTTCTAACTTGATCACATAGAATATATCTATAAATTTGTAGACCCTAAATTGAATATTGAGCCGAGAAACACTTGCAATTCAACTCAAGGTTCCACCACTAACTACTATCACCTTAAAAATTGATAATTTATCAACCTGTATGCAATGCTCTGCAACTAACTTCTCACCAATGAAGTTATATGTAGCACCAGTGTCTACAAAATAGACTATTGGTTGACCCTTAAGTACTTCCTCTAATCGAAAGGGAAAGTACCAAGGTACTCCTGAAAATGTTGTGATAGTGAACTTAGGTTGATCAGTCCTATTTTCACTCCTTCCCATTATGGGTTGCTCATGAGTCTCCTCATCATCACTTCCCTAATATTGGATATGCTTAATCTGTGCTCCCTCATCCTCTAAGACTACTTCAATGTAATGTACTTTCCCTTTTCCAAGGCAATTATGTTCAAGGGTCCAAGGTTCTTTACTTGTAAAGCATAATTTTTTTCTTCTCAGCTTATTCCTTGTCTCATATTCCATCATAGGAGACATGCTTTGCGTATGATTTTTTGGTTTCAAATTTGGTTCTAAGTTCTTGAAACTCTTTTTAGATGCTTGTAAGGAAGTGGAGGAAATATCTAAGTCCAATTTCATATTAATAGCATCCTATACAAAGTTGGGTTTAAGGACTTTAACAAATCCTTTTATCTTATCATTCAGACATGTGGTAAATAACATGACTTTCATTTTCTCTAACATATTAGAGACCATCACAGAAATTCTCCAAAACTCATTAACATAGAAATCCAATCAAGCACTCTGTTTCAACTGAGCCAACTCCTTGTAATAAACTTCTATATCCTTCCTATCAAAATGAGAAATCAATTTACTACTGACCTCCTCATATGAATTAATCATTCCATGGTCCTGAGTCACGAGTCCATGATGCCACCAATCATATGTTGCTCCCTCAAAATGAATAGAGGAAAATTGTATTTCTTCTACCTCCTTCATGAGATTTAGTGTTAGAAATGTATTCGACTTATGTATACAAGCTTGTGCATCATTTTACTGTTGCCATCGAATGTAGGAAGTGACAACTTGTTCATAGCATGCTTCAAGTCCTTGTTTTGAGTTTTGGGCATTCTATCTTGCCTATTTATCATGTTTTTCCTTCACTTGCCAATGTATTGAATAAAAGGTAAATCTTCCTTAACATGATCTAGGAGAAGGTCCCATTCATCATGCATATTCATTACATTATTAGGAAATACAACTTTTTCTTCAACATTACTCCCTTCCTCCTTATCATCAATAACAAAAGTAGACATCAAAGGCCTATAAAAAGAGTGCGTGGGAGATCTTCCACCTTATGGGGAGACAACTTTGCTACCAACCACCATCACTATGACTATGCCGAGATCTTCTCGAGGTTTCACTTAACTATTGTATAGCTACTACGAGCTGCTAAAGAACATTGGCCACCTATTCCTATCATGTTTGAATTCCTCTTAAGGTATCTCTTACTTCCTTGACTTCATCCCATGCTGGACTATTATTTATTTTGTCACCTATACCTACAACCTAACTTGTACTTATAGAAGGAGAATCCTGATGAACACCAATCAACCTAGACATTGTCTCCCCTTCGAGCACTTTAGGGGTTTTCCAAGTTATATGTAGTTCCCTTTGATAATATCTTATTTTCCTATCACTAGGGCACATTAACAATCTGATATAAATCCAAAGGATGACATATTCGAAGCTTTGATGCCACTGTAAGAACCCCTAGTGGTTCTACTATATTATTTTACTAAGTTTTGGAAGTTTGGCATTTTATCAAACAATTTTCATGCAATCCTTGTTCAGTGTTAGAAGTTCTGATTGAACCTTACTTTTCTATTGTTCCCAATCGTGCTTGGTTATTTTGTAAAACAATTATCTAAAATAAACTATTGGAATACTTACTGAAATATTTTGAACATTTAGACAAACACTTGAATGTAGAAGCAATCAGAGCTAAATATTCATTCAACAAAATAATACCAACTAAACATATAATATGTAACCTTTCAAAATGTTGAAAGATACCCATTATTCTTGTTACCAGAAAGCTTGTTGTCATAGAATATAAATGCTTACAAAAAATAGTCTTAAATTGTTTCAAATGCGCATTAAAAGAATTTGTCTTAAGAATTTACATATGGGCATGAAAACTCAGTATATATCAACATCAATGTAGAAATTAATGATTACAACTTAAAGCCTTGCACAAATCTATGAGAATATATATAATTTATCTGAGACTCCTTCCACATACCTGATTAAATCCTCTCTGCAGATATGATTGGCAATGTTTCATGGTTGAAGTTGGACCAAGAGGCTGACTCACATCCCCATCTTCTATCAACACTCTCTACGACCCAAATGAAAGTGACTCCATCTGAGTTTACTTGGTGGTTAAAGACGTTATAGTTTGGTCACAAATCACCACCCATACATATTTCCAATGGCATCTCCAGAGTGTATACCAACAACCCAGATGTTAATATGAATAGGCCCGATAAACCTTGAATATATCGGTGGTTTCAAACACATCTCTATAACAACCACACGATCATTGGATCACTATCCATGCATATATATATCAAGTGCCAAATATAATTTTGAAACCCGACAAGACCTGTGGGCGATGTCTTCCTTGAGTTGATGATTAAAAAATTACTCCTTGAATCTTGTAAGAACATATCCCCAATCTAAAACAATTACCAGATAAGATCTACCATACCTCTACTCAAACCTTGAAACCGTACTGGATTTCCATGAAACCAAGATCTTTCATTTGGTTTCTCAATATTATATATATTTCTCCACAATTAAGTGCAATGGTGAATTCATATGGGAATTCACCTCTCATGGAGGACACGGGTTTTCGTCCAATATTCCTTCTTGGCTCCAAGGAGTTTTGTCCTCAGAACTATCCAGCTATTGAATAACAACAACAATGGGTAAATTATCTCAATAAAATAATCTCATAACATAGCCTCAAATGAGAGAACAACTTTGTTTATATAGCATCTTGAGATGGACGATACACATCCATTAGTTAATGTGGGATAAATCATCCTTATTTTTTAATTTTCTCCTTATGAATAGGCTTCTCGGACAAGTTGGGAGACTTAAATGAATAAAGCGACTTTATATTGTAACTTTATTATAGTCACTCTTTAATTCAATTAATTATAAATAAGTCATCCTTTTAATTTTTAATTTTTAATTTTATTCAGATAACTTAAGAATAATTAATATAATTTATTTTATCCAAAATTTGGGGATATTACAGTACCCTTCATACTTCATAAGAAAGTTTGAGTAGGGCCTAGTACCATATTTTCCCATTGCAAGTTCCACTCTGAACAATTCTATTTCTATTTCCATGCTTGCACTGGAGCAAGCTCCAACATCTCCCAAGTTTGTCACTACCCCTTTTGCAAAATTTGATGATGCATCTTCTTCATCTTTGCCTCAAGTTGAGTCACCTACATCCTATGAGGCATGTACATTTATCTCACTTGAGAATATTCCAACATTGTTCAAAATCCTGAGAATATCGAAACAACTTCATCTTTGGCTTTTTTCATCGGTGAGGCGCCCAGGGCTTTCATAGCAATTGTTCTATTATATTATTGACCTCCCTCCCCGTATGATCAAGATTGATATGATGATGATCTTTTGGTGGATGATCTATGAGGTAGTACCTGCTTCTACATTTTTAGATTAGAGTATCCCTGTCTATGTTTCCTCATGCTTGTCTTTGTATGTTGTGCCACTCTTTAGGAACCTTGTACTCTATTGGTGCTTGGAGACATAGTTTTATATGTCATGAAATTATTCTACTCGTGATCATGGTCTTATATTTATTGTCTGTTGACTTTTGACATTTGGGGATGATGCAAAGTGTTAGGGACATTTAGGTCATCCTTCTATGTTGACCCAAAGTTTAATTTTTCTTTTTCCTTATGTGCCTTTCTTCATATCCAAACATGTTGGCTCTGATGAAATAGCCATATGATTTCATATATAAGAGTTATTTTAATCTTATGGGTTTTGACATTGAATAATTGGATCCCCCTATCTCTACTTGGTTTCCTAGATTTTGTGGATATCATGTGTCGCCTACTATGAGGGTGACATTCCATGGAAATATCTCATATATTGACATGTCACAATGTCTCTTTTTTTCTTTATAATGTCTCGTGTTCCTCTCTAAGAAACATGTTATATTCTAATGAGGGGCTATTATATCTAATTATCATGTTGTCTCTATATCATAGATTTTTCTAAGAACTTAATTTTTTTGATCATTTATCTGCCTTTGTGGGAGGGAATCCACTTATCTATTAGATATTTTCTCCCTATTGTGCATCCATCTAGCTTTGTTTCATGTATTGTTGTATCTTCTATCCTATCTTGCAGCTATCTAACACTATTACTTGTACTAGAATTTCCAAGTCTCTCGCCCTATTGTACAACTATCTACCCTTTGTAACTCATACCAACATGATCAAAGTCACCCTATCATACAACTATCTATCATTTTTGTCTATATCGACGCAATCTAAAGTGGTCCTATCATATGACTATCCATATTTTTCTACTTATATCGGTGCACCCAAAATTTCCCTATCATATGGATATCTAATATAACACAACTTGTTACCTATACCAGGTTGCTATCAGTGACCAGTTTCTTATTATTATCTCTCTTTCATCTATCATGTTTGTCTACAGCTTGCATGTTGGATGTGATCTCACAACAATTTAGGTCTTTCCCCTAGGGGCAACCTCATTTAGAAAAAAGACCCTTAGGCAATTTTTCTCTACTTGACCTCACATATTTGATTATGATATACTTGCTAAAGTGGGGGAAAATGTAGTGTCATAAAAATGCACCCTATGTTATTTACCATTATATGATGTCCCTACCTTAGTTGAAAAATTAAAATTTCACGAAAGCCTCTGCATCCTTCATTCCACTTTTTTCCTTTTCCCATCTATGTTAATGACCACATGCTTTGTTTGTCTTAGGATTCATGTGCACCAAAAATATGTCCATGCAACGCTCATTCATCCTACAAATATTCAAACATGTAGTGATTCGTTGAGAGGTTACAACTACCACTTATGTAGTGTGAAACCTCCTACCACCATCTATCAATTTTAAGTTTTTTTGCAGTAGCTTAAAAATTTATTTTGGAGTCTCATTCATGCTTCTTCATAATTTGGACTTCTTATATGCACTATTAAGATTTTTGGAAAATTTTGTGGCTTTTGCACAACTTCTCCATACTTCCTTGAGTTCATTCTTACACTTGGACAACTTCACAATATCTTTGTCTTCACAACATGACAAATTTTTCACTTTTGTTACCTCTCCTTTACTCCTTTGAGATATGAATTTGTGGCTTTGGAGGGGAGTTTCTCACTTCATCCTATTTTACCTTTTTAAGAAATCACGCTCTCTTGATCATTGTCTTAGTATTTTTTATCACTATTTCTTGTCTTTTGATTATCTATTATCAATTTTTCTATCTGGTTGTAGTGGAGATGGAAACACCAAAACAAGGACTTGACTGAGGTAGGTCTCCAAATAGATCCAACACTTCTCCACTCTTTTGTGTGTAGGTTTTTGCATGAGGAGGAGAAACTCTTGGTATTATTCGACCTCCTTTGGTATAAGTTATCTTTATCGTTTGTTTACTCTTATTTTCATTTTTTATATAATATAATCATATCCTTAATTCTTTGTTGGTAGTTTAGTTTTTCTTTTTGTCAGATTAAATTAGTGTCTTGATTTTTTTCTTTTGTTCTTTGTTCTCTATTTGCACAAGATGCAAGTTCTTTTCACCTTCATCTTATATCTTCTCTATATTCCTAGACTTGCCTTGACATCTAGGATAGTGAGCTCATAGAGCCAAATAACCTTGACTATTAGCTCTTTCATTTATAGTAATCAAAATATTTGTCTATTAGAACATTTTAATTAATTCACTTTCTTTATTACGCATTCCATTTCATTTAAGTCTTAAATACATTTTGTCAATTACATTGTCTTGATCACCCTACCTCACCAAAGTGTTTGTAGAAGTCAGGTAGCACAACAATTGATTTGCTTCTCAGGGTTTTATCAATCTTGAGGATAGTGAATTCCCTTATCCACAAAGTGAAAAAGGCTAGCCTAACTAGTGAGGAAGGAGACAAAGAGAGATGGTTGAAAGAGAAGAAAGACACCACATAAGGATGGAGAATGTGGAAAATTAGATAATTGATCATGTTAATGAGGGTGTCTCTTAGTAAGCTAAGATGGGTGTTGTTGGATAAAAAGGGAAATAAAATCTAGGAGTCAATTGGACGACCCTGGAGAAACTAAATTTATGTTGAAAAAAATGACAATTTATAACTAGTTTAAAGGAGAATATTGATGACTACGGAAGATCTAGAAGGTTGTTTTTAGGGGATTTTAGTAGCATAGAGGCTCCAACTCTATATCAAATTTCCAAAATTCCTACAGTTAGATAGGATCTATCAAACTGAGAAATAAATTTGGATGATAGATTTCTATAATTATTGAAGACTTTTGAGCTCTTTTCAATCTAAGAATATATAGAAGAATTTTAATAAAAATATAAGAAAGACAAGAAAAGAGAAAATAGAAAAGGACAATTAAATTAAGATTATTTTGAATGAGGAACATAGGTCATCATCAAATAAAATATCACTAACAAGTAAAAATATGAAAAGATATTTTGAAGAGACAATCCATGGAGTAGGACCCATCCCCTAAGCCATATAAGAGTAGAAGAGGTACCATAAAAAAAAAAGAAAGAAGAGAAAGAGGTTGATTGGGAAGAGATACTTGGGAAACAATACTTTGATATAAAGTTAGCAAGAGATAATGGGGCAGAAAGCCCCATATATTACAAAGTTCAAAGAAAAAAGATTAAAGTCCATACATATGAAAATTGATATCAGAAAGGAAATCAAATGAAAAGGATTCATCAATTAAAATTCTAGTTTTTGTAAAAGATGATAAAAATTTTAGGGAGCATGTATTCTTGTTGGAATCACTTTGGAAAAGAAGAGACATTGAAGAAGACAAGCTAATAGATTTTGTATCTTCCTTACAAAAATATGTTCTAGATTGGTATAATAAAACCTATCCAAAACATGAGAAGAGTTGGGAAGAGGTAAAACAATATATTTTAAAAAAAAAATTGACACTTCAGACATCCCTATAGAAAATGTGAGGGACTTGGTATAGAGAGAAGATGATTCAGTAAAGACATATCATAAAAGATTCAAATAAGTATGCCACAAACTAGAAGAACCACTATTTAAATGACAAAAGATTGAATATAGTTCATACATGGATTGTAGATGGACATAAAAGTAGGATTAGATGAAAGGATATTTGTCTCTTACATGGACCTAATCAAAATCGCATACCACATCAAAGAACAACCTTGGTGCAAACCAAAAAAAATGTGAAATAAAGGAGACACTTAAAAGAATTAAAATTGATATAGAGAAATTAAAAATACAAAATAAAATCTTCGCAAAAGGAGAAGCAAAGAATACTAAAGAAACATGGTGTACTTATTTATCAAGAGAAATACATGTTTATAAGGCTTCCCTAAGGTGCATGAAGAAAGAACAACAACAATGCTACATGTAGGACTAAAAATAGGATTGGTGAAAATAAATGTATTTTATTGTTAAACTTTTAAAGATTAGGGTAGCCACCTCGCCAAGGATTGTTCTATAAATCAACTTAAAATATAGAACATAGAAACTAATTTTATCCATGGATGTCAAAGGAATCATAATTTCCATGTGGAGGTAGATAGGAATATGAATAAGTAAAAGGACTTGTGGAAGGCTCCTTATACAATAATGATGTGGGATATAGACATGCACCATGTAGAGACAATAGAAATGATTGTGCACTTGAAAACAATCCATAGAAGACTATATTAAGGAATATAGATAATCAAATTATAAAGGATGAAGAGGTAGCCAGAAGAAACAACCATTGGAGAAATAATGCTACATGGTATAATTATGGAAAGGTAGGTTGCTATGCTACAAAATGTTGAGGTGAAAGAAAGAAGTCCACATTCTATGAAGATGAATCCCATGATATCTACAAACACTACAACAAATCCATGTAAGAAGCTCCCTTTTTTTCTTCCACCCATTGTTTCAATGTATTTTTGTCCAATTTTATGAAAACTTGGTGCTATTTATCGGGATGACTCTATTTTTGGTATTTTTTGCACCTACATTAGTAGAACCTAACTTAGCGACTAATTTAGTGCCTAAAATAGCACAAAAAATAGTGCCTACTTTAGTACCACCTAACTTAGCGCCTAGTTTAGCACCTAAATTATTGCCTAAATTTTCTCATAACTTAGCACCTAATTTAGCACCTAAATTAGGAGCACCTAACTTAGTATCTAATTTAGTGCCTAAATTAGCACCTACTTTAGCACCTAAATTAGGACCTAAATTAGCGCCTAATTTAGTGCCTAAATTAATGTCTAATTTAATGCCTAAATTAACTGTTAGAGGAGTCATATTATAGCTAATAATTAATTTATTTAATTATTAGTCTATTATACTCTACGCTTAAGTTAAACTTAGGCATCTCATTTAGGGTTTTCCCTTTAGGGTTTCGGTATCCTTTTATAAGGATTCACCGCTTTGCATTTGATGAAGGAGATTGTATCGTATTCATTTTTGTTGATAATAGAAATTCATTCTTTCAACATGGATATCATGTCTCTGGATTTTTGTTCGCCATAGCTTCTTCTGTCTTCTATCTTTGCTTCTTCCTTGTGACAGGTTATGCATGCAAGTGTTCTTGGGAGAATAGGGTTTTTCCTATTCTAACATGGTATCAGAGCTTTCATGTTGCTCATTGTTCTAGTTTTGTTGAAGCAAGCTCTTCGCGGTACGAGGGTTTGAAGTTTTCATTTTTCTTTAAAAATTTTTATTGGATTCGGGGGGTCTCTATTTTTTGGAGCACTTTGGACCAAAATTGACCTCACAGTTGCGTCCGGAAGGCCCTAAAACCCTAGGATCCATATAAAACAAGTCTGATTTGGACACCGGAGCATCTGGGAGATTTTTTTTGGCCTTCTAGGGCTGTACGGGCACGGTTTTCAAGAGAAAAATTTAAAAAAATATTTCTTAAATATTTTTTTATGTGTTTTATTATGCAATCAGTGCAAATTTTTTGGGCGCCACTGCCGCACCACCACCACTGGCTGCGGGCACCTCCGGCAGTGGCCCCCGCCGCTCTGGCCCCCGCCACCTTCCGTCCCGCACCACCACCGGCCCCACTGATGACCACCGTGGCCCGCCGCTCTGCGCCCCCACGCCGCCCTCATCAGCGGCTCCCGCTCCACTCCGCCCGGGCCCTTTTAGCCCCCTTTTGCAAGCGGCCAGTCCTATGGGAGACTGGGGGCTCCGCCCTAGCCCCCTACGCGCGCCATGCGCCCAGGGGCCAGAGCTTTTTTAGCCCTAGGGGCTTAATTTTTATTTTTGAGGTCTTTTTGACCCTCCCGGACTATTTTCGATCTATCTTGAGCATACGGGGGTATTTTTCCGACTTCCATATACCGTCGAAAAGATCTTTTCGATGATGGAGGTTGAGGTTTTGGGTTCTGCTTTTTTGACAGTTTTTTTTGTTGTCAAAGTCCGATGTTTGTTTTTTTCCTTCCGGTAGCCCTATCTTGCTCATCCAGACTCTGTTTTTGGCAAACTAGATATCGTCAGAAAGCTGGTTCAGTGAACTATTCAGTTGCAGGGGTATTTTTCTAGATTCTACTCCAAGTTCTCTCTCCTCTGAGTTTGGCATCTTTCACACTCTGGCATATTACTTGGGTTCTACAGGTCCTGCGATCTCTTCTTCTGATCTTCTGGCTCACTCTTCTTTCTGACTTATGATCTTGTATGCTTCTCTTCTATAGCATTCTTTATTCTGTAAATGTACTAAGGTAAAGTGCCTACTTCTGGATATCTGGGATTTTGAGCACCTTGTGTGTTTTTTATACTCACACTCAGTTATAAAGTGTCATGGGGGGTTTATGATGTTATGTCATTTTGTGTTCATCCACCTTTGTCAAGTGAGTGTACCTTCCATGACATTAGCCCATGTTGTGTGTCGGTGACACCACCCTTTATCTTGTGCTTGTACTTCTATTGCACTGTTGGTGTTCCTGATTCTTCTTTCTGCAGATGTTTTTGGCATTGCATTTCAGTATTCCTGTCACCTCTCCCTATTCAGCATTATGGGGGGTTCACCTGTTGGTTCTATTGCTTCCTTGGTTCGATTGATCAGCTCTTCAGACTTTGTCTTCTCTACCTGGTCATGCACTTTAGTGGGGGTTCCAGCAGTTACTTCTGATAGTGTTTACAGTGTCATGCTTCAGAGATGCTTCTTGCTCATTCTTGTTCCTTTCTTTGGGACTTTCCCTAGATTGGAGGCTTAGTTTCCTTCATCTAGTTTATTTCTTGTACTTGGGTACCTGATCAGGCCTAGTTGTCGGGACCCATAGTTCCTTTCATCCATTTTGTTTAGCTTCTCCCTAAGTTACACTTAAGGAGGGGTGTTAGAGTAGTCATATTATAGCTAATAATTAATTTATTTAATTATTAGTCTATTATACTCTACGCTTAATTTAAACTTAGGCATCTCATTTAGGGTTTTTCCTTTAGGGTTTCGGTATCCTTTTATAAGGATTCACCGCTTTGCATTTGATGAAGGAGATTGTATTGTATTCATTTTTGTTGATAATAGAAATTCATTCTTTCAACATGGATATCATGTCTCTGGCTTTTTGGCCGCCATAGCTTCTTCTGTCTTCTGTCTTTGCTTCTTCCTTGTGACAGGTTATGCATGCAAGTGTTCTTGGGAGAATAGGGTTTTTCCTATTCTAACATTAACGCCTAATTTAGTGCCTAAATTAGCATGTTTTTAAAATTAATAAGTCATGTAAAACAAAAATTTGCATCCTTTGCTAACATACTCTCTTACCTACAACAGAAACATGGAAGCATATACAATGTATTGCTACTTTTTTGAGAGAATACCTTCAAGATATGTCTTCTTGTGCAATATAATAATTTAGGGTTCTATACCAAGATATTTTTTGTTGAGATGGTTCCTTTAGTGTTGCAGTGATAGGAGAGTTTAGAGTTGCTTAATGACTAGGGATTGCTATGTGGCAGATCGATAAAATTTCTAGTCTTTAACTGTGAAGGATGATGAGATATTTTGGTTGTTTGATGCAGTGTTGGAGAATCTATTAAGCTAAACGTAACAATCCAAGGTTGCTTCGTCAATTCACATTATAATAGTCATTTTTGATCTACCAATGAATTTTTTGGAGCTGTCATGCCCAAAAGTTGGGAAAAAATGCACGAACAAAATTTTTTTAAAAACGCATTAAAACGGAATACTAAAACTACACAAGGGTAACACACGCACGCAAAACGGTGCAAAAAGATAAACGAAACCAAAAAAGGTCTCAAGGAGAGGAATAGCTTTCACAACTATCCTAAAGGATGACTAAGCTCCAAACTGGAACTTCATGCAAATCGAGACGGTTTGACTAAAAGTCAACTAGGGTTGACCAAAAGTCAACCATATCTTAAAATACGTGAGGAAGAGTCTCTAGGGCCTACTAAGCGCTAGGGAAGTTGAAGGTGCGCAAAATGAGGTAGTTGACCAAAAGTCAACCCATGTTGACCAAAAAGTCAACTGTCTTCAAAAAGGTTCAAAACTGAAACCCTAGGGTTCAGATACCCCAAGGAGCACTGGGTCCCAAATTTGAGGCCAACGGACAAGGTTTAGACCAGGGTTGACCGAAAGTCAACTGTGTACGTCATGGGTCAAGGATAGTGATAATGTCCCTAAAGACGTATATCGTGAATCTAAAGGAGGATATGACCCTCTGAAACAATAAAAGAAGGTTAACAAATTTATTAATTCTAAAATGATTAATCTAATAAGACCTTAAATTTCTAAACCTTATATTAATCTCCAGTCATCAAAGTCTTTATCTAAAAACAAATTCTAACATTAAATTTATTAAACACATGACTTTTTAAATAATATTATCCTAAAGTTATAAGGAAATTTTAAATTCATTCTACTCAACATTATAAATTAATTCATTTATATTAATTAAACATCCTAACTAATAATAAAATCAAAACTTTAAATGAAAACAAATATATATATAAATGCATATAAATAAATCAAATCTGATTATGCAATCTAATTTAGTAAATCTAATTTAAATCAACCAACTAAATATAATAAACATATGTCTAAACATTTCATGAAAATCAAATCTATCTTAAGATATCATTTCTTTCTAAAAATCAAATCTTATTAAAAAAACATATTTGATAAAATAAAAATCTTAATCCCTAAATCTACGTTGCCCACACAAAAAAAAAAAAAATAATATAAATTTACATAAGCCCACAGGGGAGGGCGAGGCGGCCAAAGGTTTGACAGTGGGCGGCAGTCGAAGGGGAGCGGCAGAGATGGGCGGAGGGTAGCGGACAAGCCGCGCGGGCGGAGGAGAGCGGGCGGTGTGGTGGTCGCGGTGGCAGCGGCACCACCCGCGCCGACGGCAGGGAGGAGATGAAGGTGGGGGGAGTGCTGGCCAGCGGCAGCTCCGCCCCACTGTTTACACAGTGGGCGGCCCGCGTGCTGCGCGGCCCCCAGCGATGCCACTGCGGCTACAGGGGGTTTTGACCCTCCCTAAAAAAAAACGCTGAAACATTTTAACGTTAAACCCCTATTTTTTTGATTTAACATAGTTGCTTTAAAAAAATGTTAATATTATTATATATGTATAAATATATATATATACATATATATATATATTTATATATATATATATATATAATATGAAACAACAACAAAATAATAATTTACAGACTGGTGAATTATGTCTGTATTTCTTCAAACAGGGGCACTTTAGGACAATATTTTTTTTATTTTTTTATCATCATAGGAATGTATATTTTATGCCCCACATATTGGTGGAATAAAATTCCAAATTCAAGTATGTTATTTTTTTTTTAAAAATTTAATATAATCTCCAAAACCACAAGGTAAACTTACTATTAAGAAGTTACCCAATACATGAAAGAATTAAGTGACTCTTTTAAAATAATAGTAACTAATTCATTCAAAGGTATTAAGGAATTTAAAATAAAGTTTTCTTGATCAAATTGACATCAACAAACGATTTTGAATTTAATCCATTTAAGAGTATGAAGCATGTGCTAACTATATCTACCAATACAAAAAAAAATCATAATTTCCTTTCAAAATTTATTTACATAGAAACACCATCTACATAATGGAAATCATTAAGTTAACAAATATCCATCATAATTCAATACAACTATGCAATTTTGAGATTTCCAAATGTTAGGATAACAGCCATAATTTTACAGTGGTACTCATTCCCCCCCCCCCGCCCTCATAAGGGTATTATTCATCTTGCTATCCCTTCAAGAACCTGATAAAAGTTGAGGTTGACCATGGAGGCTCACCTCCCAACCTAGGCCTTTACAAGGCCACCCCCGAGCTTGGGGATCCAATCTAGAATGGGTCACAAACATAAACAACCAACAAACAGGAAGAAGAGAGACTCAAATACAAGAAAACTTTCCCAACATAGGATTGAACAAGCGGAAATATCTCCAAGAGACATTCCAGAAATAGGGGTAGTAATAGACCTCATTGAAGGAGAAAGTCAAGATTACAAATAATATACACAAGCCTCACATGGACTTGCTAAGGACCATCTTTACAAGATGCTATCCTGAATAACCTCCTTATACCTCCTAAATGCCCTCAGGCCCATCTTGGCTTCATGGGTATCATGTTA
>MU225207.1:494430-524318 GCA_018584345.1 Thuja plicata
AACATGGTTTTATTGTGAGATAAGTGTGAAGTGAACATGTATAGAATTCCTCTCTATTTGATGGAGACAAAAGCATGATGCACTCTTTGCATAATAATGGTGATGCACGCTCCTATAAATTATGTATTTGATTCCATGCATTTTAATGAACCAATTGCTATATGATTCTGAACCAAGTATGCTGATAATAAATATTGAAGTAACGAGCTTAATGAAGAAGTAACAAGCTTAATAAAGAGAGAGAAGCAGGTGGCCTTTCCCCTACGGTTAGGTCGAGAAATAATAGACGATGCTATAAGTTTTTCAATTTGTGAGTAATATTCATCAGTTACTGTTAGTCAAATTAGTTAGTGTTAGTTCTAGTAAGTTCGTTGGGTTGTTCGTGAGTCTGGTGAGTAGGCTTAGTTAGAAGAATGAGTGTCTTCTAAAAGAGGTTCGGGGTTTGGACGAGGTTTGAATGGGTTCCTTGGGTTGATTAGTGATAAAAAAAAATATAGAGAGTACAAAGTCTAAGTCTAGTTTAAGATTCCTATTTTTTAGGAGTTTCCTAATGAGAGGATATGTACTATCATATTATATCATGATTAGCTTACTCCTTACTTGGAACCAGGTCTCTAATCAAGATAGTACTTGGCATGAATAAGATATACTTATGCTAAGATTAACAACACAGAGAACTCTATTACTCTATCACTCTATCTCTATTCCTATATAACTATAGAAAGAAGAACAACTTATGCGTGCATAAATTAACACAACTACCTAAGCGTTAGAGACTTTTCTGAACTTTAATAAAATAAATCGCAGATACGTTGCCCTATATAGATTAGTGAAAAATTCATAAAAGAAAGCTCTTACTATAGAAGGAACAAGAGGAACCTTATCTTATCTCTATTAGTTATCTGATCCTATACTGATACTAAACTAATCATATCTTTGACTATACTAAACCCATCGATTATATATATATATATATATATATAACAAAAATTTGTATTGGTCGCTTTTTCGACACTCTAATATCAGTAGTTTCAACGAGAATGCCATGTATTTGACGTCAATGGCGACGAACGATAGTTGAGAAAATGAGACACTATTTATGATGTCTCGACGTGACTGCTATGTGTTCGATGTTGATTTTGGCCAACTTTGGTCGACAAAGCGACACACTGTGTTCGATGTTTCGATGAGACCGCTATATGTTCGACGTTAATTGCGACCAAAGGTGGTCGCAATTTCGACAAGCGTTGGCCGCTTAGATAAAAGGTTTGATCTGCAATTCTTCCAGCTTCACGCAATATTTTTGGCGAAGATTCGGTCGATAATTCAACCACTAAGGAGGTTGATATGTCGACGATTGGTTTGACGGTCGAATAAGAAACGAAAAAAGTTCGACAACAGTTATAGTCATCTGTGCGACCAATGGGTGTCGAACATTCGACTATTCCTCGTCAAAAAAAGGGTAAAATTTACTAGTGTTGACAGCGGATGCTCACATCACATGACATAAGACAAAGACAGATTTGTACATCTGGACAAGTACAAAGGTGGTATGGTCAGATTTGGAGATAACACTCCCAAACCTATCATAGGCAGAGGTTCTATTACCTTAGATGGAAAGAACAAGACAGATGTTGTTCTTTATGTTGATGGTTTACATCATAACCTACTAAGTGTTGGATAATTGCTTGGCAAAGGATATCAGTTGGAATTCAAAGACAACAAGTGCATCATTAATAACAAATAAGGAGATATGATTGCATCAGACTCTAATACTAAAGGTAATGTCTTTCATCTCAATTCAGAAGTAAGTTGTTTTATTGCAAAAGTAGATGACAGTTGGCTATGGCACAAAAGACTTTGTCACATCAATTTTGACAACATAGTAAAGATAAGCAATGTAAAGGCAGTAAGAGACCTTCCTAGTATTGCAAGACCAGTTGATACTATGTGTAGGGAATGTGTGATGGGAAAGCATGTAAGGAGCTCATTCAGAAGCAAATAGAACTCAGCAGAAAACAAATTGGATCTAGTGCATACAGACTTATGTGGTCGTACTCAAATAAGATAATACTATGGAGAAAGGTATTTTATTTTGTTTGTTGATGATTTTTCAAGAATGATGTGGGTTGCGTTCTTAAAGGATAAGTATGAAGCTTTTGAGAAGTTTAAAATATTCAAAGCTAAAGTTGAAAATGAGTCTGGATTAAAACTAAAGTGTCTGAGATCATATAGAGGAGGAAAATTCACCTCTGACCAATTTTATGAGTATTGCCAAGAACATGGGATCAAAAGGTAGTTGAGTGCTCCTAGAACCCCTCAATAGAATGGGATTGCAGAAAGAAGAAATAGGATTATACTTGACACAACGCGCACTATCATGATAGAAGGAAAAGTCGCACACACCTATTGGAGAGATGCAGTCAATACAACAGTCTATACTATCAACAGAATACAACTTAGGCCGGGTGTAGATAAGACACCTTATGAACTTTGGTTTGATAATGTACCTACAGTAAAATACTTTAGAATCTTTGGAAGCAAGTGCTACATCAAGAGAGATGATGGTGTTGGTAAGTTTGATGCCATAAGCGATGAAGGTATTTTCCTTGGTTACTCTACTAAAAGAAAAGCATATAGATGTTTTAACTTGAGATTGAAGAAGATAATTAAAAGTACACATGTGAAGATTGATGAGAAGTTCATGATTCAAGAAAGATACTATGATTGTGCACCTATGATTGAAGATGAACCCAGGCCTAGCAGTAAAGAAATAGTTATTGAATAAATGTTTAATTGTATTGATGTATCATGCAATGACCCTGAAACAAGCAAAGAGGAATCACAGATTACAAATGAAGATGTCACACCTAAAGTTCTAAAATTCACAACTAGATACCATTCAAAGGAAGATATCATTGGAGATCAGAGCAGTAGAGTTTTGACAAGATCTAAAGCAAAAGGTTTAACAGGTGATGAAGAGGTATGTTTACATTCACAAATTGAACCTTTAAGTGTTGAAGATGCATCTAATGATTTAGATTGGAAGAGAGCTATGAAAGAAGAATTAGATCAGATAATCAAGAATGATACATGGGAATTGGTTCCTAGACCTTGTGACAAAAATGTGATTGGAACAAAGTGGATATTCAAAAATAAGATGAATGAAGAAGGTACAGTGGTAAGAAACAAAAAAAGACTGGTATGTAAAGGATATGCACAGAGAGAAGGAATAGACTACACTAATACATTCGCCCCTGTGAGAAGGCTGGAAGCTATCAAGTTTTTTTTGGCATATGAAACATTCAAGAACTTTAAAGTATATCAAATGGATGTTAAGTCATCTTTTCTGAACGGTGACTTGAAGGAAGAAGTTTACATAGAATAGCCTGAAGGATTTAGTTTATCAGACAAACCAAACATGATATGCAAACTAAAGAAAGCCCTTTATGGACTTAAACAGGCCCCAAGAGCTTGGTATGAGAGACTTGATGGTTACTTGACAAAGATTGGATTCAAAAAGGGAGCAACAAATTGCAACTTATTCATGAGAGAGACACTTGATGGACTACTAATTGTTGCTATCTTTGTTGATGACATTATCTTTGGAGGTAATGACAAGCTTAACGCAGAATTCGCCAAAGAGATGCAAAGTGAGTTTGAAATGAGCATGATTGGACCTATCAAATATTTTTTGGGATTGAATGTAAAACAAACAGATAAAGGCATATTCATAAATCAGTCTAAGTATGTGAAGGAGATATTGAAGACTTTCAAAATGGAGATTGCAAACAGTAAGCACCCACATGATAACAGGAAGCAAGCTTTCTAAAGAAGATGATTCCACAGCAGTTGACAAGACATACAAGTCTATGATTGGAAAACTCATATATCTTACTCAATCTAGACCAGATATTTTTAATGCAGTTGGCATTGTTGGAAGATTTGCAGTTAAACCTAAACAAAATCACCTAATAGAAATAAAAGGACTATTCAGATACTTAAAGGGACTATAGACTATGGTTTATGGTATCCTAACTTAGAGAATATATAACTTCATGTGTATACAAATGCAGATTGGGCAGGTTGTGTTGATGACAAGAAGAGTACCTCAGGAGTAGTATTTCTTGGAAACAAGTTGGTTACTTGGACAAGCAAGAAGCAGAATTGTATCTATCAGTCGACAGTAGAAGCTAAGTATGTTGCAGCAACATTGAATTCTTCAACAATGGTTTGGATCAAACAGATGATTAAAGACTTTGGTATTTAGATTGATTATCCTATTGTTAATCACTGTGATAACACTAGCACTATCAATATGTCAAAGAACCCTGTGATGCTTGCAAAGACAAAACACATTGAGATCAAATATCATTTTCTAAGAGAAAAAGTTACAGACAAAGAAGTAAAGTTGGATTATGTGAGCACTAAAGAATAGTTAGCAGACATTTTTACAAAGCCTTTATCAAAAGATACTTTTGAGTATCTCAGGGAGAAGCTGAGAGTAATTCCCTTTCTTGAGTCTGATTAGAATTTGCAGCAAGAACATCAGTCCTTGGTGACTAATGAATGGTTGACTACTCTATTTCTGGAGTAGTACTTGTGCTTAATTTTTTTTTGCGCCCTTTTCCAATGATGTCAAAGGGGGAGTATATAGTAAGGGGAAGCATATACTCTGGGGGAGTATACAGTAATAAAAAATACATTAAAAAGAGATGTGATAGTTAAGATGAGCTTTTGATGAGGATATTGAGAAGATTGTAAAAAAAAGAAGGATACTTTGGATTGATGATGTTTTTCATTTCATATGTTTCCATCAATGTCAAAGGGAGAGATTGTTGGAGATTTACTTCTGTGCAAATAGTTGATTGTATGTTTTTCATTGATGACAACATATAATATACAGCAGCATCCTGTAAGCAATTATCAGTAAAGATATTCTGGAGTCTTGCGCGTTTACATCCATGTTGTAGACACGTTCTAGATGAAATGTTCATACACGCATATTCAAATATGCAGTTTCAGTTGAGTTATGTTAATCTGTTTTGGCAGTTACAGTTTCTGGCTATTATCTGTTAAGAGCCGATGTATTTACATTGTTTCTTGAGCTGCGCCTGTCTTCAAGATATGTCTATTTGTATTCATGTTTAGTTATGAGTTAATGATGATTATCTAAAGGTGCTAAACGTGTTTCAACAGAAGTGTGATGTTTGAGTTAATTTGGTAGAGCCGACTATGTGAAGCGACGCGTCCACTCATTTTGAGTTGTGCGGTCCTAACTTTGATTGTGTGCTTAGTTAAGCCGACAAGGAAGTTACTGAAGTGTTTCCTACAATCGTCATGACCTTATCCTTGGGGAAGATACATATAGCAGTTCAATTATGATTGCAAAGTGTGAATGAAGGGAAAAAAGAATAAGACAGAGCAGAGCAAAAAGTTAGACAATAAAGCTACATCATTCATCAGTTGAAGATCTATGTGAAGAATCAGAAGAAGATTACAATTCACTGGAACTGATCAAGACAACAGGCCTACTCAAATAGTTCATTTTCAGATATAGTGTATATCTGTCTTACAGAAGGTTGCAGCCTTCACCATTTGAGCAGTGAGCTCTTGGACAGTGTGTCCTCACCCCTAACAGGGTTATTTGTAAAAAACTCCTAACAGGGTCCGACCTTTGACTAGGTCTCTATACTTATTGCATTGTAAAGATCAACTCATAACATGGTTGCAAGATCTTCTAACAAGGATCATTATAAACTAGTACAGTTATTTGTGGGTGTTAATTCCCATCAGGGTTTTTACCTAATTTGGTTTTCCCCGTTACCAAAATTGTGTTGTTCAAATTTGTGTTATCTTATTGAGTTTATGTTTAAAGTTATTCTATACTTAATTGGAAAAAGAATTGAATCTTGTAGATAACTGATTCACCCCCCNATTCCCCCCCCCCCCCCCCCCTCTCAGTTATCTCTTGGGACTATTCCTAACAATTCCAAATATGTGTGATAATACAAGTGTAATCTATATTTCAAAGAATCTACTAATGTATTCAATGATTAAACACATTTCTATCTGGTATCACTTGTTAAGAGATAAGGTTGCAGAAAAAAAAAAGAAAAAAAAGCTCTAAGTATGTACCTGCAAAAGATCAGATTGCATATATTTTCACCAAAGCATTGTCAAAGGATACTTTTGAGTATCTTTGACAAAATTAAGGGGTTATTGTTCCTCCTACTTAAAACTAGATTCATAAGAATGGTGCATCTTTCCAAGTGGAGATTCAAATACTCTTTTGTCTCTTGGATTGATGTGGCGAGTGCTCTCAGGATAACAATAAATGGTTTCCTAATTGTGGGAAAGAGTTACAAAAGAGAGATATCCCTAACAAGGGGATTGTTCTAGATGTTAGAAACGTACCTAAAAGGGGGAAAAGTTGTTTGGAGACTTGTTTAGAGATTTAAAGTATTGTTCTCTTTGTCCTTGAGGTCAAAGGGGGAGAGAATTAGTTGTTGATTGGTGGTATAATTGTTGTCATCAATGACAAAAGGAGATATTGTTATCAATATGAGTTCAGTGTTGAATATGGGATAATGATGTTAGCAATATTAAGTTATTTGTATTGGATATTGTTTTTGGGTTGACTGGGTAATGTGCTTCATTTTTTATCTACACATTATGTTTGATTCCGACTTTGGAGGATATGTTGTTGTGTTTCACTCGTTGAAATCAACTTAGAAAGATGTGTTTCAATGTACTTGGGTACCCTTTAACTATTGGAGTGGACCACATTTACTACAATGGCCGACTTTGTTTAAATTATATTTATTCTATATGTGGTTGACCTAGTTGACAGTTTTGATGAACAAGTCAGTATATATAGATGTGCAGATGTGTGAATTGACTATAAATGATGTAGAATTATATGTGGTAAAGTAGAAGTATGAAGATCAGTTTGTGGTCCACTTTCATTTTCATAACTTTCAATATGGAAGAGTTTTGAGGCAATGGATGTGTGTTGTGTTTTGCATGATATAGGTCGTTTGGAACAGTGGTTCAAGAACAATTTCATGTTTAGGAGATCTTATTCATTTCAATTTATCATTTCTTTCAGCCTACTAAAAGATAATGAGTCCTTTTAGCAGCTTGTATAGATTTGTATTTTTTCCTAAAACAACTTCAATCTACAAGTCCCTTTATAACTTTCCCTTGGATAGTGTGTCTCAGCTTGCAAGTGCCTTAGATTTCAAGTCAAACCAACAACAATGAGCTACCTTGACCTTGAGCCTAAAACATTGTATTTAGTTATTCATATAGTGAGTGTGATCCTCACTATGGTTTTTCCCACATTGGGTTTTCCACATAAACATTTGGTGTTCATGTATGTGATGTTCAAAGCTTTCTATTCCATTGATGTTTAGTTGGTTAAAAATTATTGATAAGAATTTCTAATTTAAAAGTTTAAGGACTTTCTCAAGATTGATGCACCCCCCTATCTTGTGGTGTGTTCAAAAATTGGTATCAAACAAAGGTTCCTATAGGAGAGGTTTAACCACTTGAGGAAGGTCTAGGATGGTACACGACTATGATCACAAAGTATCAATTTGATGGCTCAAATTATTCTTTCTGGAAGATGTGGATGGAATCTTGTTTGGACTCTGTGTCATTTGGAATATGAGAAATTGTTAAGAGTTGGTATACTCCTTCGGTTGGTGCTCCTACTATAGATAAGATCAAGATGCATGAGAATAGTTCCAAGGAAAGAATGTTATCCTTAGTGATTTGAGTGATTCAAAGCTCTTGAAGTTCACGCCCTGCGAATCTACAAAAGAAGTCTAGGAGAAGCTAAGCAGTATCTATGAAGGAGCTAGGAAGGCCAAGATAACAACTTGAAGTATAAATTTGAGACTCCAAGGATGTTTGAAGATGAAAACACTAAAAGTTACTTGCACTGAGTAAATGAGGTAGTAAATGCAATCAAAGCTATTGGAAAAACCATGGACAAAAATGAAGTTGTGACAAAATGGTGGAGGAGCACCCAAGGGTCCAAGAGGCCTATTGAATATTTGTCTTTGTAATTTTGTCCATGATTGTAATAAGTTCTTATGGACCATTTTTGAAATGTTTTTAGTCATTTTGTAAGGCATAATTTCCAACTTGTTTAGATGTAGCCAATTAGGACCAAGTTGGTCAACTCTGGTCAAACCCTCCAAATGTGTGGGAATGAGGTGGAATTGATCATTTTCATGCTTGTAAGACATGATTGGAATCATGGAAAAGTTGTAAGAGCATATGAGGCCATTTGATGGTTAGATTGCAAAAATTATACAAATTGCAAAAGTTGCTCAAGCAACTTTTGCAACTTTTTGCAACATTTAGAAACTTTTCTCCCCAATGGTCAATTGGTTCAATAAGTGGTTGGAACTAGTTGGGGAATTTTTAATTTGATTATTTATGCCTCTTTGGGTCGAGGCATGTATGTTTTTTGTTGAATTGAAGGCTATCAAATAGAATTGCTCTAATTTTTCATTGAAATCCATGATTTTCCTACAAACAGTCTTGGTGTATGAATTAGTACGTATTTGTAGGAGTCTGAATTATGCATGGTTGAATAGATTAATGACTTACCTTTCATTTGGAATTGGTTTGGTGAAGATCCATTGACTTTTGAATAAATTTTAATTGTTTTTTGTGCAAATTATTCTGAAACCCTAGCTTGTTAGGGTTTCGACACAAATATGTCCCTAACTCTACATTCCACCATTGAATTTTTTTATTTTCAGTGAAATGGTAAGGTTAAAGGGTTAGTCTTAGGATTTTAGAGGTTTCAGAGAATCCCTACATGGTTTCAATAGCAAAAGAAGCATTTTGAGGGTCTGACAGCTCTGTGTGGCAGACCAAGTTGTGTAGGATTGAGTGCAAAGTGAATTGTAGTGGAAAATTTGAGAGGGTTAGGCACTGACAAATGTTGGATTATGTGTTTTTAGAGTGAACTTGGAGTGTTCCATGTATTGGTTGTGTTGGGTGATCAATTTGAAGGGTGGTTGTTTTGGTAAGGGGGATCTAATAGCCTTATTAGGTCACTATGATCAGTGAGTTTAATCGTGTTTGTCTAAAATACCCCACACTGATTTTGATGCATGTTTTGAATCTTCCAAAAGGGTATCTACAAAGGTCCTTTTTTTGTACCCATGGTCAACAGTTTGAAATTTAAGGTCAAAATACTCACTAAATAGGGTTGTGAGGATTGGTTGCATTTACAAAGCAAGTGGTATAAAAGGAAGTGATTGGGTATCTACAATGGTCCTTTTTTGTACCCATGGTCAATAGTTTGAAACTTAAGGTCAAAATACTCACTAAATAGGGCTGCGAGGATTGGTTGCATTTACAAAGCAAGTGGTATAAAAGGAAGTGATGGGTTTAGTTTAGTTTTTGAAATGAAGTTGTTTAGGTCCTCTGATGTAGAAAAAAAAATCACTTTGTGCCCACACAACCTTTGTAGTGTCGATGTGTCTGAACCCTCTTGGATCAAGCGTTAGTGCAAGATTGCCTTATAGTACAAACCTTATTAATTGATGAGTTTGGGTTTGTGACCAAAGAGTTGGGGATTTGTTTAGAATATTTTGAGAATGATAACTTCATTTTGAACACTTTTTGTTCCTTGAATGAGTCAAGTACCTTATTGGGCCAAAAAGGTCATGTTGGAGTCCAAAACCTTGTTAGAAGGCCTAATGGTTGAAACCCTTATGTGTGAGAAGGGATACATGTACACTCCAACCAAATTAGAGTGAATAGTTACACCTTGTTAAGTACCTCTGCATAATATTGGTATCAGATATAGAGATCTGATAGGAGAAAAGAGAAAGTTGAGAAGAAGTTGAAGTGTAGCAAAATCCTTCCTAAAGGTGTGCCTCTTGCAGTCACCAAAGAGTTGACGAACCTTAGAGATGAGATAGCAGGGATCAAAGCCAGCAAGAGAAGAAGATAAAGAGGTGAAGTGGATGTGAGTGACCCCAAGGAAGAAGAGGAAGGGAGTGGGTGAGAATGGATACCCACAAGAGAGACCTCGGGAAGAGGAGATACCACCTGAGGAGAGAAGGCTATTGAATGCTCTCAAATCAATAAGGGGAGAAACTTCATATGTGGAAATGTATCTACATATGTATGGAGGGAAGATAGATGTTGAGGAGGTTATTGAATGGGTAGATTCTCTTAATAAGTACTTTAAGTATAAGGAAGTGTCTGAAGACAAGAAGGTAAGGTTTGCAAAAACCAAGTTGAGGGGGGCTGCCTTGACTTGGTGGAACTACACTCAAGGGGAAAGAGTGAAAATGAGTAGGAGTATGATCACTTCTTGGGACAAAATGGTGACAAAGATCGAACCCCAATTTATGCTTGCAAATTATGAGGTGAAAGTATACATAAAGTTGCAGAATTTAAAATAAGGGATCTAGATGTGGCTTCCTATATAGAGGAATTCCACAAGTTAAGCCCCATATCAGGGCACTATGAGGATGAAAAAGAGAATGTTTCTAGATACTTGAATGGACTAAAATTTAACATTCAAGATGAGATAAGTCTTATGACTCCAAGGACAATGGATGAATGCTTTCAGATGGCCTTAAGGGCAGAGGAGAAATTCAAGAGAGAAGTGAGAAACATGACAGAGATAGAGGAAGAAGCTTCAGGGGTAGAGACGGTTTTGGGGGAAGGAGTCAGTTCCAAAATCCCCAAGAAGAGTCTAGCCACAGTGAGAAAAGTGGAGACTCAAGTTCAAGAGGAATTTTAAGAGGAAGAAGACTATGTGGGAGAGGAAGGTTTGGTGTACTTGGAAGGGGCACAAACACTTTCACTAGAAGGTGCTTTAACTGGAACATAGTTAGACATAAAACTAATAAATTCCTAGAGAAGCAAGCCTCTAGTTCTCACGGAGGAGAGAGGAGAAACCAGTTGGCGCAAGAGGAGGATCGCCAAAGTGTCAATTCACCATCTAAACCTACAAATCCAGAGTATGGAGAAATCTTGATGATGAGGAGAACTCTCTTGAAGGTGCAAAGTAACCAAGAACCCCCACAAAGGAAGTCATTGTTCAGAACTTCTTGCAAGTCCAATGGAAAGGTATGTAAAGTTATAGTTGATTCTGGTTCTACAGATAACTTGGTGTCATTAGAGATGGTTGAAAAGCTAAAACTAAAAAGACTACCCCACCCTACTCCTTATAAGGTATCTTGGTTGAGTAAGAGTCAACATGTGCTTGTGAATGAACAGTCCTGGGTAGAATTCCAGATTGGGGAGTACAGGGATAGGATCCTATCTGATGTGATCCCTATAGATGCTTTCCATCTACTCCTAGGGCGTCCATGGCAGTATCATCATAAAGAACAACATGATGGGAAAAAGGATGTATATACCATAAACAAGAATGGTGAAACTTTTACAATGAATCCTTTACCTGATGAGGGTGCACATAAACAAATGGGATCTAGTGTCATGGTAGTTGGGGAGAAAGAGTTCCTAGAAACCTTGAAGGAAGAAGGTGGTCAAGGGTTTACTTTGATTTTTAAACCAAAGGATGAATCAAGTTTGTTAACCAATAAAAAGGGCATTCCCGTGGAGGTGCAAAGTTTGCTAGAGAAGTACAAGAACATAGTTGAAGAGATACCTAATTTTTTACTTCCAATCAAAGACATAAGTCACCACATAGACCTGATACCAGGAGCCACACTACCTAACAAGGTTGCATATAAAATGACACCTTCTCAAAATAAAGAAATTTGCAAGGCAAGTGCAAGATGTGTTGGATAAGGGCTTAGTAAGGAAGATTTTAAGCTCATGTGCAATACTTACTCTCCTAGCACCTAAGAAAGATGGAACATGGAGACTTTGTACATATTCAAGGGAAATCAATAGGATAACAATCAGGTATAGATTCCCAATGCCATGTATGGAAGACCTGTTGGATTGTTTAAGTGGGGTATGTTATTTCCCAAAAATTGATCTAAAAAGTGGCTATCACCAAATAAGGATCAGAGAGGGGGATGAGTGGAAGACTGCCTTCAAGACCAATGAGGGCTTATACGGATTGGTTGTGATGCCCTTTGGGCTATCCAATGCACCTAACACCTTTATGTGCCTAATGCATGAGGTATTAAAACCTTTTATAGGTAAATTTGTTGTGGTTTACTTGGATGATATACTTGTGTTTAGAAGGTCAAAGGAAGAGAACTTGAAGTAATTAGGCATGGTCCTAAGGAGGTTGCATGAGGCGAAACTCATGATAAACTTGGAGAAATGTGACTTCATGAAGGAAGAACTTGTGTATCTTGGGTTTGTGGTCTCAAAAGGGATCTTGAAAATGTATCCTTCAAAGGTAGATGTCATACTTAATTGGCCAATCAGTTGGTGATGTTATAAGTTTTCATGGACTTGCCAACTTCTATAGGAAGCTCATCAAGAAATTTGGCCACATTTCTGCACCAATGATAGACACCATCAAAGGATGTAACATATGTAAGTTTTCTTGAATTGATGAAGCAAATAAAGGGTTTGAGTATTTGAAGAAAAGGGTAGCACAATAGCCTATACTTGTTTTACCTGATTTTAATAAGATATTTACCATTGAATGTGATGCTAGTAATCAAGCTATAGGTGCAGTTTTGAGTAAGGAGGGTAGGTATGTGGCATTTTTTAGTGAAAAGCTCAATGAGGCAAAGAGGAAGTATTCCTCATATGACCTAAAATTGTATGCAATGGTCCAAGAATTAAAAAAATGGAGATACTATATGTTACCTAGGAAGTTTTTTTGTTTATAATGGAAACCATGCTTTGATTTTTCTGAATGAACATGACAAACTTAATCATAGGCACATGGAACGGGTGGAGTACCTCCAAAACTACATCTTCACCATAAAACATAAGAAGGGACAAGCCAACAAAGTGGCAGATGCTCTTAGCAGGAGGACACTTGTAGTGCAGGAAGTGCAACTTCATAGCATGAGGATTGAATCCCTTAAGGGAATTATAAGGATGATGTACAATTCAGAGAAATTTATGAGGTTTGTAGTAAATTTTTTGATACTTGTCATGGTGAATACTCTAAATTTTTGTTGCAGGATGGATTACTTTTTAAGGGGACACTTGTGTGTTCCCAAATGTTAAATGAGGGAGAACATTATAAAACAAAAACACAGTGGGAGTCTAGGGGGACACTTTGGTCTTGATAAGACCTTAGACCAAGTTAGAAGATTGTATTACTGGCCTAAACTGCAAGTGGGTGCCAGAAAGTTTGTAGAAGGGTGTGTTATTTGTCAAAGGGAAAAAGGATCATCATCTAATGTGGGACTATATCAGCCTCTTCCAATTCCTAGTAGGCCATGGGAAAGTGTGAGTATGGACTTTTTGTTGGGTCTACCCCTGACTCAAAGGAATTTTGATAACATTTTTGTGGTTGTTGACAGGTTCAGTAAAATGACACACTTTCTTCCTTGCAAATGCCCCAATGATGCCTCACACATTGCAAGGTTGTTCTTTAAGGAGATTGTAAGAATCCATGGACTGCATCTCAACATTGTTTCTAATAGGGACTCAAAATTTGTAGGTCAATTCTGGAGGAGCCTATGGAAAAAGCTTGGAACAAACTTGACTTTCAGCTCTGCATACCATTCCCAAACATATGGTCAAATTGAGATCATCAACAAAACATTGGGAAACCTTCTAAGATGTCTGACAAAGGAACATGGAGAAGCCCATTTGAGGTAGTGTATGGCATGCATCCAAGAGGAATTCCTGAGCTAGGGGATCTACAAGGTGTTGATAGGAAGAGAGCTCAAGAAGAGGATTTTGCCATGGTTATGAAGGATATACACCAACAAGTGAGAGAGACCCTTCAAAATAGTGTGGAGAAATAAAAAGATAAGGCAGATGTAAGAAAACGAGATCTGCAGCTCAAGGTTGGTGACATAGTGATGGCTCATTTGAAGAAGGAAAAAGTTCCAAAGGGAAAATACACTAAACTGATGAAGAAGAAGATAAGACCTTGTAGAATAGTTCACAAGTTTGGGAATAATACTTATGAGATAGAGTTACCCCCTAGGGTAGCTATCTCTCCTATTGTCAATGTCTCTAATTTATATCCCTACAAATTGCAAGTGAAGAAGTCAAGGGAATGATGACTCGGTCGGAGAGTTGCCACCTAGCCAACCATTGTAACTTGAGTGCATTCTTGATAGCAGAGAAGTGAAAATAACTAGGAGGAAGACCTACAAGGAATACCTGGTCAAGTGGCAAGATCTTCCTGAAGCAGATGCTACATGGATGACAGAAAATGATGTCAAACAACATGGAGTTACTGTAGAACACCTCATCTCAAGAGGGACTTGAGATCCTTTTCACCCCGGGAGTATGGTGTAGGAACACCCAAGGGTCCAAGAGACCTATTGAATATTTGTCTTTGTAATGTTGTCCATGATTGTAATAAGGTCCTATGGACCATTTTAAAAATGTTTTTAGTCATTTTGTAAGGCATAATTGCCAAGTTGTTTAGATGTAGCCAATCAAGACCAAGTTGGTCAACTCTAGTCAAACCCTCCATAAGTGTGGTAATAAAGTGGAATTGATCATTTTCATGCTTGTAAGTCATGATTAGCATGCTGGAAAAGTTGTAAGAGCATATGAGGTCATTTGATGGTTAGATTGCAAAAATTACACAAATTGCAAAAGTTACTCGAGCAACTTTTGCAACATTTAGCAACTTTTCTCCTGGACGGTCAATTGGTTCAAAAAGTGGTTGGAACTAGTTGTGGAAGTTTTAATTTGATTATTTATGCCTCTTTGGATCAATGCATGTTTGGTTGTTGTTGAATTGAAGGCTATCAAATAGATTTGCTCTAATTTTTCATTGAAATCCATGGTTTTCCTACAAACTGTCTTGGTGTACGGATTTGTACAGATTGGTAGGAGTCTGAATTATGCACGGTTGAATAGATTAATGACTTACCTTTCATTTGGCATTTTTTTGGTGCAAATCCATTGAGTTTTGAATAAGTTATAAAAAAAATTGCAAACTATTATGAAACCCTAGCTGGTTGAGGTTTTGACACAAATATGTCCCTAACTCTACATTCTATCATTGAAAAAATCTAATTTATGGTGAAATGGTAGGGTTGAGGGTTAGTCTTAATATTTTGGGGGTTTCAGAGAAGTCCTACATGGTGGCAATAGTAAAAGAAGCATTTTGAGGGTCCGACATCTCTATGTGGTAGATCGAGTTGTGAAGGATTGAGTGCAAAGTAAATTGTAGTGGTAAATTTGAAGGGCGTTAGGAACTAACAAATATTGGATTATGTGTTTAGGGAGTGAACTTGGAGCATTCCATGTACTCGTTTTGGTGGGTGGTCGATTTGAAGGGTGGTTGTTTTGGTAAGGGAGGCCTAATAGACATTTTAGGTCACTGTGATCAGTGAGTTTGATCTTGTTTGTCCAAAAGACCCCACACTTATTTTGATGTATGTTTAGCATCTCCCAAAAGGGTATATGTAATGGTCCTTTTTTTGTAACCATGCTCAACAGTTTGAAAGTTAAGATCAAAATACTCACTGAATAGGGCTACAAGGATTAGGTTGCATTTACAAAGCAAGTGGTGTAAAAGGAAGTGATGGGTTTTGTTCGGCGTTTGACATGAAGTTGTTTAGGTCCCCTATTGTGGAAAAACATTTCACTTTGTGCTCACACAACCTTTGTAGTGTCAATGTGTCTGAACCCTCTTGGATCAAGAGTTAGTGCAAGATTACCTTATAGTACAAACCTTGTCAATTGAGGAGTATGGGTATGTGACCAAAGAGTTGATGAGATGTTTGTAATCTTTTGAGAACGATAACTTCATTGTGAACACTTTTTGTTCCTTGAATGAGTCAAGTACCTCGTTGGGAAAAAAAGGTCATGTTGGAGTCCAAAACCTTGTTAGAAGGCCTAATTGTTGAAACCCTTAAGCGTGAGAAGGGATACATGTACATTGCAACCAAATTGGAGTGAGTAGTTCAACCTTGTCAAGTGCCTATGCATCACAAAATTAATGAAAATGCTAACTAAATCATATAGACCTAAGCTATATGATATTGAGAAAAGTCATAACATAGATACATAAACCTTGGACTAGCTCTATGGATCGATCTTTGTTTTTGAGATGTCAATATTAGAATATTATCACAAATGGCAAGAAGTTGTGTTCAAAACTACTAGGAGGATTGAAATTGTACTTGAAACAAGAAATGATCCAAATGATGAGGAAGCAAACTTTGTGAGAAGACTTAAGAAAGGATCAAAAAATACAAAGGTAAGATGCCCTTGAAATGTTTCAACTATGGAAGAATTGGTCATACTTTAAGGAAGAGAACTATAGAAGACCTTATGATGGTAACAAAAGAAAGGATAATTTTAAAAGGGATGACAGAAACAAAAGAGTAGATGAAAGAGACAAGCCTCAAAAGAGTTTATATTCAAAAGATAGTCTTTCATTAGAGGATGGATATTGTGATGATTTGAATGATGAGGTCATCATGTTATTAAATGTACTTCAAGGTAGATAACTATAGAAGACCTTATGATGATAACAAAAGAAAGGATTATGATCATAGTTATCAATAACAATATTAAGATTGGGGCTTCGAGATGTCGGCCAAGATAGTGATGGCTCCTTCTTGCTTTGCTTCTTCGGTGGACCCTGCTGTTGGGGCCGCATCTACTCGGCCTCTGCTTGGGTCTTCCGGCAGTAGATCGAGGGTTAGGGCTTTTGCTTCTGCTGCAGGCGGCAAAGCTGCCTCTTTTGCGGATGTGGCAGCTTTTGAAGCTGTTGTCCATGGTTTGGGGGGCTCCGACTGTGGATCGTCCGGTTTTGCCTTCGGTGGTGACTCCTGTCCCGGTTAGCCTTCCTATCCGGTTGGAGTTGGGGGCTGAGATTGCTGAAGAAATTGCTCATACGACTGAGGACTTCTCTGCGAGGGCAACTATTTTCAGATTTCGTGGTTTCTGGCCTTCCCTTCAGGCTCTTCATGCTTGGATATCTAAGCACTGGGACCCGCTAATTTATGAATCTGTCCATATTTTCCCTGTGGCTAGGGGTTTTTTCATAGTAAAGTTTGATGCTGCTGATGACAGGAGGGCTATTTTGTGTAGTCGCTTTAGCTGGGAGGATCGTTACCCTTTGTTGGCCAAACCCTGGCACGAGGGTTTCAACCCTACATCTGAATCCTTTTCTCATATGCCTCTTTGGGTCAGGCTCCCGAATCTTCCCCTTCACCTGTGGCTGGATTCAGTTCTTGAAGCTGTGGGAGATGCCATTGGTGAATTCCAAATGGTGGATTCTAATTCATCAGATATTTTGCATACTACTTACGCCCGCATCCTCGTGGTGGTTGATTCTTCGAAGGGCCTCCCTGAGAAGATCAAACGTGAGGTCCCAAATGGTTCCTGGATTCAGACTCTAGACTATGAAGGAATTCCTTTCCGTTGTAGGGTCTGCTCTGGGACTGGACATATTGTTGTGTGCTGCCCTGTGGAATTGAGGAAATCAAAGAAAAGACCTTGGTGGTCTGGGGCTTTGGTTCAGCATTACTCTATCCTTAAAGACTCTTCTCTTAAGGTTTCCCCCCCCTCTGTGGTTGTTGATGACGTCAGTAGCCCTGCTCCATCTGACCAGGCTATTCATCTGTTGTTGGATGTGGCTGCCGTTGTTGCCCCTCCCTCTGTTGGTCGGGTTCCAGTGGGCAATGTTTCTGGTGTGGTTTTGCCTGCTTCTTCGGTTGGGTCTGATGTTGATGCTTTGGTTTGGGAGGAGGCATCTCTCGTGAAGGAAGGTTGGACAAAGGTTAAAGGTAAAAAATGCAAACGTTTCCAACAGTCCTTTGATCGACTTCTTAGATCTCATTCTATTGGGCTTATGGGGTCCTAATTGGCTTTACTGATTTTTATTAGGTGGCAGAAGTGTATTGTGTTATCTGTGAGGCCACCCTGGTCACCTTCTTTAGGTTGGTGACCTGTTTCATCGTTGTTCTGTTGTTTCTTTTGTTTCGGGCTTCATTGAAAATATTTTGATGTGTAAAGGGTTTCAGGCACCCTTCAAAACCTGTTTTCCTTAATCAAAAACAAAAGAAAGGATAATTATAAAAGGGATGACAGAAACAAAAGAGTAGATGACAAAGACAAGCCTAAGAAGAGTTTCTATTCAAAAGATAGTCATTCATCAAAGGATGAAGATTATGATGATTCAAATGATGAGATGGTTTTAGCCATAAAGGAAGAAGGTAGTAGAAATTCTTGTACTCTGCATGCTAAAGAAAACAATGAAAAATCAATGGTTGTGTGGACTGCTTTACATGCAAAAGAACCTCAAGCTTGGGTGATTGATTCTAGATGCTCAAATCATATGATTGGTGATAAAATAATTTTCCTTTGAAAATTATGATGATGGATCAGTTAATTTGGGTGGTGAGGAGGCTGCACCAATTTGTGGTAAGGGAACCATATCTATTGATAATAAAAACAAGACAAAAGATGTTTATTATGCTAAAGGTTTGAGACATTCTTTTGCGTATTAGTCAAATGTGCAGTAAAGCCATCAAGCTCACATTTCATGGGTCTGGATGTGAGATCGAAAAAAAAATATCTAAAAAGGCTACTTATAGAAGATACAAGGACAAGTGGTAATGTGTATTGCCTAAGGCCCCATTTGTTTGCAGAATTGGAATTTGACTCAAAACCTGATTATCTCAAAATAAGGTTTTGAAATTCCGGTTTTGTGTATTCGGAAGATAGTTTGGACCGTTTGGTTGACCCGGAAGATGACTGAGACAATCCATCTTCTGCGTTTGGTTGCCATTTTCAAAATTAGAATTAGAATTAGATTTAAAACCGTTATAAAAAAGTTGTCACATTTATAAAATATAAATCATTAAATGTCACCTTTATAAACTAAAATAATAATAGACGCCGAAACGGACAATGTCGGACCCGACACCATATAAAATGCAACCTATAAAAAACAAATTCGGGTTTTATTATTTGAATTCCACCTATTTGAGTGGAAGTGGAGCTTCCAAAAGTTCACCCAAAATGAGAATTCGAAAACACAAACCAGGTTTTTAATTTTGCAATTCAAACGGCGGATTCGGCTCAAAACCCGAAAATCCACTGCCAATTCCATTTGTATTCCCACAAACAAACGGGGCCTAAAGGAAAACTAAGGAAATAGTTGTTTGATGGTGCAAAGTAGTGAATGTTGGTTTTGGCGCAAAAGAATGGGTCACATCAATTTTGAAAAGGTGAAGATTAGTTATAGTCAAGCAATGAGAGATTCGCCAAAAACTATCAAGCCTTCTAATACAATGTGCAAGGAATGTCAATTTGGAAAGCAAGCAAGGAACAAATTCAAGAACAAGGAGTATTCTTCTACAAAAACCTTTGGCGTTGATTCGAATAGACCTGTGTGGGCCAATAAGAACAAGAGGATTGTTCGTAGTGAAAGGTATTTCATGTTGTTTATTGATGATTACTCTAAAATTACATGGGTTGCTTTCTTTAAAAAAAAAGTCAAATGCTTTAGATAGATTTAAGGTGTTGGAAAATATGGTTGATAATGAAGTAGAAACTAAAATGAAATGCTTAGGATCAAGTAAAGGTGGTGAATTTGCATCAAATGAATTTCAAAACTTTGTGAAGAGCACGATGTCAAGAGACGATTGTCTGCACCTAGGATTTTGTGGCAAAATGGAGTCGTAGAAAGGAAGAAAAGGACTATTTAAGAAATGTCTAGGACTATGATGAAAGATGCTAACCTACGTGATGTGTATAGGAAACAAGTTATGCATATTGTTGTGTATATTCTTAACAGGGTAGAAGTGAGAGTGGATCATACAAAGAAACCTTAATGAGGAAGAAATGAAAGCTATCCTACATTTTATCAAACAATAGGGACCTTATTTAATGGGAAGAAAGTTAAAGATAAAAACATATCATAACAATCTCACATACTTTTAAAACATTGTTATCGACAACATGAGTGGCCATAAAGATATTAAGATATGCCTTTGAAATCATATATAAGAAAGGAAAGGATAATATTGTGACTAGTGTTCTATTTATGAAGTATATGCCCCCAAAAACACACTATTATATGTCACTTCCATATTGCAAGTAGTTTGGGTAGATTAGGCATATGAAGACCACGGGGGCATGTATACTTAAGCTTGTTTCAAAAACTCCAATAAGATGCAAGTGTGTTAAAAAAAATGCTTGGAAAGGAAATGCTTCAAGACACAAGGATAGATTGAACTCAATTTATGTCAATCTTTAAGTTTAAAAGTTTAAGGTTGTGTACTTGTATTAAAACTCTAGTATAAAAACACAATATACAAATCAACGAAATTTGAAGAAAAACTTTACTTTTATATGTCACTGTGTTAATAGGAAGGATGTACTTCGAATTTATGCAACTTTTAGATTACAATTGTCATCCTCAATCTTATTTTGAACCAATCAAAGACATCTCACTGTCATAAACCATCATTTTCAAATCAACGTCCTTTATAGAGCCTATACTTAATGAGATTTTGTCCTTTTCAAAACCCCCGTTTAGCGAGAATAAACCTTCAACAACCAAATATATTCAAAAGAAACAAACCTATCGGTGTAATCATTGCACAAAAGGTTTCTAAACAACATAGATCGATATGAGCTACTGAAAGTGGTCATCAAGTATTATGATGTACTTTCTCCCCATGTTCACATTGGGGAGGTGGGTGTTAGAGATTAGTGTTCACATAGGCATTTAGGTTAGCTATAAAGTTGTTGACATATAACTTAATATTATTGTTATGAATGTTGCATCATAGGATGCATAAAGAAAGTTGTTATAGTTTGTTAAAGTGGGTTGTTATACTAGTGGTAAGTATTGAATTGTTAAAAACAACTCAATATTTATAGGAAAGTTGTTTATGGAGTTTCCTACAAAATAGGATATGATAATCCTATAAATGTGCAATGTATTTGATTGAAAAGGTAGAAGCACGCATTATTTTGTATTTTATTGTAGCTTCTTTTATTGTGCTCATATTTTCTAATAGTAATCAGGGTTTAAGGAAATCACCCTTCTTAATATCGTTGTTGTTTGTGAGGTTTTGAAAATTGTGAAGTCATACTAGTAAGACTTTGATGTGTTTGTACTAGATAGAGTTTAAGACTTGCAATTTTTTCCAGCATAGTAGGGATATGGCAATCCTCCCTTGCCAAAATTGGTTGTCCTCAAGCAATGATTGAATGATCATGGAATCCCATCTGTAATCCACCTTCTATTGTGCAACTCTAATATTATCATTTGTGTTTTCCCCCTTATTTTAAATGTGAATTATGATTGATAGTAGAAACTTAGCAAAGCTTAACTTCAGACAAGTTTTTTCTCATCTTCCAAAAGAAAGGATCAAGGCCATCTCAAAATGGTGCCGATTGAATTTGCAAAAACTAATGTTTTCATGATAGGATGCCTCAAATTCATATCTTTTGGTTCAAACTTAGTCATTCTCTTCTTCTAGATCAACTAAAAATATAGAGCAAAGCATGGAGCATACACTTGAAAACACGAAGTATGCACATGAATGCATGAAGACAAAGCATATACGAAGACACGTGAATATTGAATATATCCAGAGGCAAAGCATACACGTGTTGGTGTAATTGAATATTCACCAATTACACTTTATTTAAGTATACTTAGGATAATGCATTGCATAGTAGTTTGCATATGAGACACTTAGGAGTTTGCAACTCATTTTAGCACATGGTGTAGGAGAAATTCTACTTTAGGCGGTGATAGTTGTTATCTCATCCCATTTAATGTGTGAGATCCACCTTTAGTGCTCTAATCACATTATCATACTCTCATTGTTGCACATGTTTGCACATACATCATTGTACAATGGAGGATGATCCCCCTTTGGTGGACATGTGACTACGTCTTGTCTAGTTGATAGGTTATCTCTTGCATCTTCTCTTTGGTGAAGGTGATCCTTCTTCAGTTGTTATGAGGGAACATGTTGGCCCTCTTCTTCATTCTCCATTTGATCATTCTTTCGAGGTTGACATGATCGTCGATACTTTGATACAACAGTTGGAGGAGGTCACTTTCTCTTTGGAGGAGACACTTGAGTCTTTGGAGCATGTTCTACATTCATCCTCAGTTGATCCTGACTCGTCTTTTTCAGCAGAGTGGCCTAGTACACATGGTTTGGGGGAGGCACCTTTCAATATTGACATGGGGACACTTTAGTAGGTTTCAGAGATCCATATATTTTGAGGTTTCTTCCTACATATTGGGGAGGCTCATACATGTACCTTTGGTTTTGTGTCTTCCTAAGGGGAGGAACGTTGTTCTACACTTGTGGAGTAGTTTCTACATTGAGCCTGGAGCATCTACCATTGGTGTACATTCTACATTGAGGGGGGGCTACTTGGTCTCTCCACTTATTCTCTCTTACGGGGGGATCTTTTCCTCACATGAGGTCTTCTTTCTCATCTTCTATTATTGTACTTATCTCTCTTTTTGGGGGAGGGTTTTTCCCATGTGGTTTTCCCTCTTTCTCCGCTTTATGAGAGATTGCATTGCATATCTTTTGCACTTGCATATTGTACATGGGTACCTAATATGGCCTAGTAGCTAGAACCCATCATGCATTGTCATCTAGCACTATGAGCTTAAGTGCATTCCCCTAAGTTGCACTTAAAGGGGGTGTTGGTGTAATTAAATATTCACTAATTACACTTTACTTAAGTTTACTTAGGATAATGCATTGCATAGTAGTTTGCATATGAGACACTTAGGAATTTGCATCTATTTTTAGCACATGGTGTAGGAGAAATTCCACTTTAGGTGGTGATAGTTGTTATCGCATTCCACTTAACGTGTGAGATCCACCTTTAGTGCTCTTATCACATTATCATCTTCTCATTGTTGCACATGTTTGCACATACTTCATTGTACAATGGAGGATGATCCACCTTTGGTGGACATGTGATTACAGCTTGTCTAGTTGATAGGTTGTCTCTTGCATCACTCCTAGTTATCATGCATTGCCTATATATTCAGGCACATCTACATTGTACTTAATTCATTATATTTTCATTATTGATCATTATTGAATCAATCATTTTGATCATATCATATTTGTCTCTCTTGTGCTATCTATTGAGCTTTTAGATCTTGGCATTTTCATTCTTTGCTTTCGACAAATTCTTACAATATGAATATATGTAGACATAGTTCTCTTGGCCCACAAGAGGCAAAACATCCACCCATGACTAGATCCATCTCTTGGGATAATCGATTTACCACTTAGCCCACAAGAAGCAAGAACATCCAACTAGGACCAAATTTAGCTCTTGGGGAAATAAATTCACCACTTAGCCCACAAGAGGCAAGAACGTCTGACAAGGGCCAAATCCATTCCTTGGGGTAATGAATTCATCATTTGGCCCACAAGAGGTAGGAACATCCAACTATGACTAGATCCATCTCTTGGGGAAATCAATTTATAACTTAGCCCACAAGAGGCAAGAACATCCAATAAGGACCAAATCCATCTCTTGGGGTAATCAATTCATCACTTAGCCCACAAGAGGTAGGAACGTTCAACCATGACCAAATCCATCTCTTGGGATAATCAATTCATCACTTAGCCCAAAGGAGGCAAGATCATCCAACCAGGACTAGGACCATATGCGTATCTTAGGGTTACCAATTCATCACTTAGCCCACAAAAGGTAGGAACATCCAACCAAGACTAGATCCATCCTTAGGGTACTCAATTCATGATTTGGCCCATAAGAAGCAGGAACGTCCAACCAAGAACAGATCCATCACTTGTGGCAATCAATTCATTATTTGGCCCACAAGAGGCAAGATTGTCCAACCAAGACCAAATCCATCCCATGGGATAGTCTAACTTTCTTCTTATCTCAATCATAAGATTGTCACTTCTTATTACCCTTCCTTGTATAGTAAATTCTCCAAACCCTTGTCCCTCTTGTGTCTTCTTGGTTTAGAAAGTCGTGAATATCTTTTTTTGGACTATCATACCTTCATCCATACACCACAATGTTGGATTTTCTCTATCACCTTCTATAGACTATCATCTTGTCTTTCAACTCTACCTTTGATATAAGTCTGCAACTATGTCCTTGAGGTTTTCGATACAGACCAAATCCTTGGATTGTTCCAAGGGTTTTTGTTTGTCCTAACAATCTTTATTCATTGTAATAATTCATATGCCTCCTCCAAAGAAATAAAAGGATAAAGGATTGATCTCCTTCTTCAATTAGTTCTGAAACTCCTTATCAATTTGCTAAAAAGCAGCTTCTTAAATCTGCTTATAGTCTACTCAAGCCCTGTGCATGTTCGCTCTTAACATCTGCAACAAAATACCTTCAAAATCTGTTTATAGTCTACTCAAGGTCCGTACCTATTTGCCCTTAAGATCTGCAACAAAACACCTTCAAAATCTGCTTAATGTTCTTCAAAAAATTCTGCTCACAAATTTGCTTAAATTTGCTCACAAGTCTTAAAAACTGTGTAGTGACCAACTATTTTCAAGCCTATTGTAGCAGAAAAGTGTATGACAACCACCAACAATCAACAAATAAACTTCCAGCATCACCACAACATCTCCATCATGATACAGAGCATGAGAGGGGGGCACTGCAAGTCTGGTATAGCAGGTACGCAAGATTGCAGATCTATCACACCTCTGTTACATGGCAAATTTATCTTTTTAAACTCTGTAGAACTATGCATCGCAATACACCTCCAAGACAGAGCCAACTCCGTGGAACTGTGTTGTAGGTCACATATATGATGCACAACAGGTTTGAAAACACATATTTGGTTCTTCAAACACACCCATAAAGACATTTTTATTTTATTTGCTGATCATATTTTTCTTTCAAATGCAATCTTTATGGTATGATTACAATTTGCTCTTTGTTCCCCAAGGCTGGCAGGAATGGTGCACTGATACCGCTTGTAATGTCCTTTTGTGGGATTTACCTTGATTTAGTCCTGAAACAATAATTCCAACTTGAGATGAGAACTGCAATATATTTATAAATTTAATTTTATCAAATCTAAAGACATTTCATTATAATATTCAGCTTAAAAATTCTAAGAATAATTCAAAAGATAGAACTTATCTTGATTTACTGCAATAACACTCCTTCAGACTGTCGTGTCAAAGATCAATAAACTCAGATCATATAATGCTCCCAAGTTAGGGTTTCACCAATCAATTTACATAATGACATATTTATTATTTATAGATGTTTCTGTTGTTCTTTATCAGAAGCTTATTCCAAATCAATCGCTTTCCTTCTTGATTGCCCACAGTAACTGGCAATATTATTGCAAACTTGTTCTGTTATAAATGATATTTGATATGATGGCTGTCTGCTGATGTCTTTTGAATTATCCCTGCTTGACTGATGTTCTTGACCTACTTATACCTCCCTGCTTGTAATGTAAGAGGTGCCCTTCACACAACATCTCCTCCATTTTCTAATCGTACCTCTTCTCTTTGGGTTACCTGGCTATATTATTAGTTTGGGTATATTATTAATTAGCTGCCATTAATCCTTGATGAATCCGCCCTTATTAATCAATGCTAGTTATCGTGTTTCAGCTTAATCAATTGCTACTTATTATAGATCGACCTCAGTTGGAATCAGTTTACAAAACTCAATTAATTAATCGCTGCTGATTAGCAAGGGGTCAGGCCTTATTTTTATTAATTTCGCCTCACCTTCCATTAACCCCTAGCCCTTTTAAATAACTTTATTTGTAAGCAGTGTCTAAGGAGATCACCCTTCTTAACAAAATCGCTGCTGTTTGTGCACTTTTGAAGATTGTGAAGTCTTACCAGTAGGACAATTTTCTGATGTGTTTTCTCTAGATAGGGTTTAAGACTTGTGACTCTTCCCAGCATGGCAGGGACATGATAAGGACAGGAGAGCAAATGCAGTCAGACCCCTGTTGATCCAAGGCAACCTCCACCCCTGATTGTAGAATCCATACCATCCACCTCTAGAACCTCTGGGGTTAAAAACTTCTCGCTAATTAACTGGGCAATCCAATCACCAGCATTAATCTGAAAGTCGTGATTAATGCCCCCTCCATCCTTTTATATGCCTATTAACTCATCGAATAATATTATAATAAGTCTTGAAGTTCATCATGAAAAATCAACCTCTCAACATGTGTTCAGCCGAACATAAACTTTATATATGATCTAAATGAAAAGAAAAAAACTTGACAATAACATAGATATTTTGTTAATTCCGCTTTGAATTAATATTGTATCATATGAAATCACATATGATTCTATGCAATCCATACAAATGTTGAATTGCTTCTTTGACCCTATCCCTCCTCACAATATCCCATGAGATCTTTATCCTTATCCACCAACTACAAAACCTTAACCAACTATTCTAAAACCTAAAATAAGTGCAAAGAGGTACAAATTTCAAATTGGAACGAATGGACTGGTGTTGTAAGAGAATATAACTAACGTACACACATCAATTTGTGTCGAATAAAGAGCCCACGGCCCATACACCTAAGAAACCCTCTGTCAATACTAAAACAAACCAGGCATTTAGAAGATGCAACAGCAAACAGAAGCTCATCGTGCCTCTTCACACCTGGTAGTCAAGAACTTGAGCAGCCACAATGCTCTTTCAATCGTTCCATGTTTTAACCAGATGAAACAACAATCGACGTGATAATCCTACGATCCACAAACTAAAATATGACTAGATTCATCGGTCATCAATACTTCAATTGTTTAAATACAAAACATTAATTGCTTAAACACAAAACCTTGTATACACACCCACCAAAATAGAACATATCTTGGTGTTGATGTGAAGAAAACTAGTAGAAATCTATCATTACCTCCTTTGTTGATGTTCAACAAACAAATTTATACAATCGAAGTGGATATAAAACATTAATTTAAGGAAAAACATTGCTTTTAAAGTCACCAGCTATAGGAAAGATATTCATAAGTATGCAACATTTAGGTTATAGTTATCTTCTTCGATCTCAACTTGCCAATCCTCTTGAGTGGCAGACTGAAACATTTTGGTCGAACTCAAAATGGTCCAACTGAGGACTTTTTGAAATTAACCATTTCAAAACCCTTTTTTAGTGAGAAAAAGGCTTTACCAGTGAAAAACACTTGAAACAAACGTACCTATTGACATAACCAATGCTTTGATGGAGTGTCCTAATCACCATGCATAGGCAGGATGCAACATTTCTTTCAAAAAGCACCTTCCTACATATACAAGGCTCGTACCATGTAAACAGTTTCCTCCAGTATATAACAGTTTGACAATTTTAAAAAGTTGCACTGCTTGTATGACTGGGAGATAGAATCCATTCATTGTCTCTCCTAATGAATAGATATCATATTAAAAAAGTCATGTAAATATCATCAACAAAATGAGCAGCCACTATGACATCTTAATCATACTTCCAGAAATTTCCTTAAACAAGATTGTTATCGATCCTTCAAACACAAATAAATGAGAGAAGAAAAAACACATCAATGCAGGCATTTAATTGTTTAACCAAGCTTCTATTATCTGTTATAAGTGCTCCCGTTTAGTCTATCAGGAGTAAACAACGACTCCTGTAGCCGAATACAATGCAGAAGGCCATTTTGTTCACCAAAAACAACACCGTCCGTTTCTCTAGAATCTTCTAAAAATATTAGAAGGCATTTTCAGAAATTCAGTACATTCAAATGCTCATGGAGAGGAAGATAAAAAGCTCACATTTAGACACCTGTTGATCCAAATCCACTTTTACCCCGGGCTGTAGAATCCAAATCATCCACCTCTAGAACCTCTGGGGTTACAATCTTCTCAATAATTAACTGAGCAATCCGATCGCCAGCATTAACCTGAAAGTCCTGATCAGAATGATTGAAGAGAATCACAGCAACTGGCCCACGGTAATCTGCATCAATAACCCCAGCACCAACATCTATGGAATGCTTCCAAGCCAACCCAGACCGGGGAGCTGCAAAAAACGAAACCTAATTTCTTAAGAAAATCATTAACCCAAAAATCGAAACCCTAAGGGAACTTGGAATCAAAAACCTAGTGCCAGCTTCCATATATCAAACAGATGCCAGATTCAAAACGCCCTAGGTCAAATTAAATAAAAATAAGCGAGCACAAGTTAAGGTAAACGAGCAACTACCAACTCGAGCATAGGTTCCTTCTGGTATGGCAATGGACAAGTCAGTTGGTACCATAGCCTTCCCACGGGCCGGAACCACACATGTAGCAGCACTGCAGGTACGAATACCAAAAAAGACAATAACTTTTTCACATTACAATTGATATTAGGTTCTGTAGTCTAACTTCCCCTTCCACTCGTGAGCCAATGACAGCCGAGGAAGAAATTAGCACGGCCCTAAAAGTAGGAATTTTGAAAGGAACTCTTCCTAATTAAGTTGGCCGAATAACACTACAATTGCAGAAACCCTTTGAGCAGGAGCTTTTGAGTTGCCATGTCAAAACCCTAGGCTATTGTCAGCGGCCAAACCCTAACAACAATAGATGAGCCGGCTGTGAGATTATGACAACGATGAGATCCGCTATTATGAAAGGTGTTTCCAGTTTAGCAACAGTAAACTAAACTTGGGAAGGAAGTCATACCTGGAAAGGTCATAACCAGCAGCCAGAGGAGAGGCCCTGCTTGGCATGACAGCATTGCAAGAAAGCTTCTTTACACGCAGTAAAGCCTTAAAGCTGTTGTTCGAATCAGCAGAACTTCCATTTTGGTGCTCCTTTTCCACCTTCTGGATTTTGGGTAGAGGCTCTGGCATAGCGTCGCCTTTCACAGAGAGAGTGGAGCAAAAATTCAACCCAATCAATCCTCCATTATATTGATTCAACCGTCCCAGGCAGGAGCCTGTGGCCAGGCTTTTTGTAAACGATGTTTTTACGAGCGTTGCACTTAACATTTGCGTTATAGAGGGACAAATTCGTGCCTCTACCAGCCACGCACTCATCGTTTGTGTTACGCGAGGAATACTCTGTCAATGGCGACGAAAGTGCAAATGGAGGCGCCAAAATAAGTTACCAAACATTAGACCATTGACTGTAATAAATAATTAACTAGCAATTGGTGTGCAATTGGTAGGGCCAAGATATGTGGAAGGGGACATTAAAATATGAATTGATTTGCGTATATTTTTATTAGTTTTATTGATAGCGGGATACTATAGCATTCAAACGTCTATGTAGTCATTTCGGTCTCTAATGTTACTAAGGAAGGACTTAATTTTTTTAAGTCTTTTTTTTAACTTTCCTTTGTAAAAGTTGAGTTTTGGGCTTGGGTGAAAAAAACGCTCTGCTAGGGTTTTCATGTGTACGGCTTTCTGTCTGTGTTTTCGCTCTGAAAACCAGACAGTTTTGGTTCTGTGCCTGCCTCAGCCTACTTGCAGAATAGCTTCTCCTCTCTTGAGGACGAGGAAGCCATGCAAGAGTTTTTATGAATTTTCTTTCCTGGAATGTAAGAGGTCTAACTGACCTCCCCAGAAAATACTATGTTCGTGATACCCGTCGCAGACTTCAGAATCTGGACGTGCTGTGTTTGCAAGAAGTTAAAATTTCGGGATTTTTGCTTAACTCTGCCTATCGTGTCATATGGCCGGACGGCATTGTCTTTTCTTCTCAGCATGAAGCTGGCAGAGGTGGAGTCATTACTTTTCTGTCACCTCGCCTTCATTCTTGTGTTATTGCGCATGGCTCTGACCCGATGCAACGTGTTACCTGGATTT
>MU225207.1:532370-548582 GCA_018584345.1 Thuja plicata
AAATTAATTTCCCCTTTTTAGAAAAATAATTCCCTCTCAATATAAATCCTCATTTCACCAACAATCCAATTTAAAACAAAATTACCCATAACTAAATAAATATTAATTCTAAACTAATTTAAAAAAATAATAATAATAAACTAACCATGAACTTAATCATAAATTAATTTAAATTTAATTAAATTAATTTAAAATTAATTAAACTAACTTAAAGTTTACACAAAAATTTATTTAAAATAAATACAGATTAAATAACTTTTAAATAAACTAAACTTGAATCAAGTTAATAAAGTTTAAATCGCATATAATAAAAAAAGCAAAATTTAAATTTTTTTTAAAAAAACAGTTGTTATGGGGGGGATCCCGTGGCCCCCACCCCGGTACATATGCCCGCTGGCCCCCTTTAAAGGGAGGCACGGCCCGTCTGTCGGCCGGCACCGACTGCCGTGCCGGCAGTCTCGGCTGCCGCGCCGGACAGCCCGCCGGACAGTGGGGGGGTGCGGTGGCCCCCGCCACCCGCCCCTCTCAAATGATTTTTTTTAATTATTTTTTTTTTAACATTTGTTTTAAAACAAAACAACTTAACAATATATATATGTTTTTTATATATTTTTTTTTAATTTAAATTCCGAAAACGGAATTAATTAAAAGACTCTTTTTTTTTTTTTTGTCTTTTCTATTGCTTTTAATCTACTGGTGTGAATTTTATTCATTCTGTATTTTTTTTTTTTTTTACACAGAGAGCTTATTTTTGAAAACAATTAATTTTGTAAGAGCAATTTATCAAAGGGGAATAATTATTTTTCCTTCTACTATAGTTAGAACTATAGGGCAGTTTTAATTTTTCATTTTCTATGAGATCTATAGGGATTTAAGCAACGAAATTCGGACAGCATAACTGGACTATGCCAAGTAATGATAAACAATGAGAATATAGGATCTACGCTTTCATAATCACATATTTCAACCACAATTTTCAATTAGAAACCCTATAGTATAAATGGAGTCATGTTAAGTATCAGAGTGATTGTATCTTTCTTTTTTGACTATTTGTTTGTTGTTTTATGTAGAAACGAAGATTTCCCCAACGGTTCCATTCTGTTTATTTGTCTACAAACAGACATAGACACTTTTTCTGAGGTAGGCATTTTTCATACTAGTTTGGTACCAAGCAAATCTTGTTAGAACTAGTTAATGTCTGGTCATTTCTTAGGTTGTGTCTCCTTTTTTGCGTTTTGAAGCTCATCCACTTTGGTAAGGAATAGAAATTGTTGTTGAATACTCAATGATGGATTTTTTTTTTGAAGAAATATTTTGGCAATGTTAATGTCAGTCGTCTGCATTGTTTGCAGTAAGCAATTAACATATTTGAGTTCCACTTAGTAGCTCGTCTGGACCAACTTAAGTTTGAGTTTATTGCAGGTTAGATTTGGGTTTATCAATGCAGGATGAATGAGATTTGGGTTTATATTTTCTTTTTTACAATTTTTAATTAAAACCCTACCTTTAAAGTCATTTCGCTTGTAGTTCGAAACAGGGGAAGCTTCTTTGACAAATAATGTTTTTTAGGAGATATAGAATGCAATAGGTAAGCATTGACATTTTTATCAGGGTTTCAAAAATTACGAATTGAATGAGATGAATATTTTGAGGATGCAAAAATTATGGGTTGTGTCTCCCTAATTTTTTTTAAACATATTTCCTTTCAACTCATAAATTGAAAATGTTTCGGTAGTCATCCTCACAAGGTTTGCAGAAAATTTATTGTTTTTGTAAGGCTTTTCAAACTTTATCCAAGCAAATGCAATGGTCAGACGTAAAGCCCAATCCTTTGAAACAAAATCCTTCTCAATATATGGCTATTTAATATATATGTTAAACCAATACCCATCGCATTTGCATCTGAAAAATGCATGGATCGTTATGGTGCTTTAACAATTAAGGGTAAGTCATACCTTCCCCATATCCTTTAAATATGAGAGAAGAGCGTTTACATGATCTCTTTAGAAATGGGTATGGATTTCTTCCTTGGTGCTAGGATTCTAATGCATTTGCCAGGCCCTAAGAAACTCTGGATTTGATAGCCTTATGGGTTTATAACCATTCATGTATATTTTTACACAACTCCCAGTAGGTTGCACGCTTTTGGCTTAACAACAAGGTTTGACACTCATGGCAACGTGGAATGATTTCACGCCAATTGCCCTAAATAGATTTTTACCCAAAACCAATCAGACAAGTCTATTATGACATTAGGAGGTGAACATGTCATTTTTATGTAAGCACCTGCTCATATTTGCGCAACATAGAAAAATGTACGGCCATTTGTGTAAGCAAAGTTTGCTTCTGATAAATCCATACAATTGCATATGTGGTCTTGACTTCTACTGACTCAATAAATGCTTGTATTCAGACCTTCGTTAAGGAAACCTACAAAAATTTTGATCCATGTTTACTTGCATTTGAAGCTATGTAGGATGGCACCCACATGCATAGAAAAAATAGAGAATTTTTCTTATATTGCTTCTCTTCAACATTTGTAAAAGACAAAAAAAATACCAAAAATATATCATCCTAAAGAAGTAATATTCAAGAATTGTAACATATGCGCTCCTTGGTATGTACAATAATGTGAACTATTGTTCAAGCCTGGATAAGCATCACTAGGCATTTAGACTGCAAGGCTTCTTTCAATGTGTGATTGTTTTCTATTCTTTTAAGCCACAATGTTTCTTTGTCAATTTCACGAATTTCCTTTTTATCAAACTGCATTGTTTGTGTATAAAAATCATTTATTTGACTATTTGAATCTTTGCTTTTGAATTTTGTTTTCTATGCTCCAATATTTTATATGGGGTTTGCACTTTGGACACTAGTGTAGTGGTTATTTGGGTCCATAAAATGTTGGGAGAAGCCTTTAAGGAAGTTTGATAACTCATGTAGATGATAAAGCTTTCTTATTAGGAAGCAGACAGTTCCTCTAAATATCAGGTAAGATGGTTTTCAGCATTTCAATTTTCAACTTAGAATGCTCTTTTACTTGATTTAACAAAACATGTATTTGTTAACATAATTTTTATATGTATGGTGAACACTTTTTTGTACTCATATGCCTATAGGACATTTCTGGTTTGTTGAAAAATTATAGGAAAGTAGTGGAGCAATCCAGCTAATTATTTTAAATTCAAAATGCTCTTGTTTTAGTCAAAGTTGAAATGCTAAAGGGTTAGTTGGTTCTTTCTTTGTTTCTTTGAAAACCTTGTGTCTTATAGTGCATCAGGATATAATTTGATTTTGTCTTTATTTGTTGTAGTGAAATACCAATTAAAGTTTTTCTTTCATTTAGATTTAAATTCTATATCAACTTTTAAATTTATTTGTACACATAAAACATTGCAATATGAAATGCTCTTACTTTAAAACATTTCTTTGGCACAAGAAAATTTGAAACTTTTTAGAAAGAGCAATCCAGCGAATTATTTTAAATTAGTTGGTGGAAATAAATATTACACTATCACAAAAGAATTGATAACTTTTGTAAGTTTGTAATTGAAAAAGTGGTTATGTTGATAATTAATTAAGTAGGTGGAAATAAGTATTAGATTGTCAAAAATAGCTCCTTAGTTTTGTAAGCGTTTAATTGAATAAGTAGTAATATTGATTGTAGTGGAAATAATGGTTGTAGGCTTGCATTTTCAATATGTGGTTGGCATGCCTTTAATGATAAATCACAAGGGTTAGTGGTTGGCATGAATTTAGAAAGATTTAAATAGCTAATTAATTTTAATTAGTGTCTCGAAATAAATGTTTGTTGAATTATATTTCTCAATTGGACAAGCACTATTTGTAGCAATCCATAGAGTGTTGTGGCATTTATCTGAAAGTAAAATCAAAGATATATTTCAACAAATTTTAGAAATTGGTGATAATGTTTAAATTTGTTGTCCATATTTTATTTGACAAATCGAAAGCACTTTTACTTTTAGTAGGATTATTGATACAAACTTATTGACTTTTTCATATAAAGGTTCAACACACATAGCCTTGGTAAGACAAGTTTGGGAGTTAGATCATCAAGAAAGTGAAGTCATTATTTCGATATCAAGTTTACGGTAAGCCTATGAACTTATATTGGAGAAACATTTTACAGTTGCATTTTCATGCTTCGTTTACTTGGGTAGTACAGATTATAGGACCACCAAAAAAATTAAAATTATTGTAAAATGGTAGTTTAAGTAACTCTATGAAAAACAAATCTATGTTTACACGCTTTGTTAGTTAAAGTCATATTTTTTGGAAGACAATAATTTTTTCTGGAAGAGTACATTTTTTTGTTCCCAACTTTTAGGTCTAAAAAATTACATTTTAAAAGTATGTGGAAAAATGCCTAGATGCATAGAAGAGCCATAACAACTTTACATTTTTAGTTTGTTTGCATTTTCTAAATGATTTTAAAAGTCTGTATTTTGAAGAAATCTGAAAAGATTCATAGGATACTTCAGCCCAAATACATTCATTTAAATTTATCATACTCTCATAATCTAAATCTTCAATATATCAATGTGAGCTCTATGCCAGATTTTGAAAGCTCAAAATGAAGAAACGAATAAAAATTCAAAGGCCTGAATGGGAATGTCCAATCATAGGTCCCATCAATACTACCACATTGCGACATGAATTTACCATTCATTGTTCAAATATTGAACAATCAGTAAAGTCCATAATAGGTGAAAATTATTTGGAAAAGGATTCTAGAACAATTTTCTACGCAAACATTGTGTCTCGATTCTTAACTAACTCCATGGACTTCTTAGAAAACTCTAAGCTTGTGTTTCATTTTGCTAATGCATATGTACAAGAGTACTTCAAACCTCTGAGCGGGTACAAGGAAGTTATTGATGCATATGTTGCAGACAAAGGTGATTCTTTTGTAGGGGGATTATTTTCTCATGAATCACTTAAAGGATGTGAAGCTTTGTTTTGTGTATTCAATGCTCTCAAATTAGCACTTTCTGGTAATTTTGAACTTGTACTTACTCATGCATTAGATGCTCATCATGTTCATCTGGGCGAGCAAATTTCAAAAAGAGTTTTAGAAGTCTACAATTCACTAATGTGCCTACAAATGCATATGCCTCGTTGCAATGATGGTACAGGTTGTGCAAGCACATCTGCCTTGGCATCGGTTTGTGCCATAGAGCATGACAATTGTGAGGAACCTTCATCTCAGTCCTCTCCATAATATTGACCATCTTTTGCATTTGTCTTAATGGTTTTAATTCAGGACAATTGTCATGTGTCTATGTGTATTCCTCCATTGTTATATTGATAACTTTAATTGTAAAAAGAGTATAGCTTTTGAACGTGTTCAATATATGCAACCCATAATTATATGGATCATTATACAATGGAGTGTAATCTATTTGTTGAAAACCACAGATGGATGAATCTTACTCAAATATAATTATTGTACCATTTTTTATCAATAATAGACACTTTGAATGCAACTGATGCAGGTTGGAAAAGCACCATACACCAAAACAACTATCACATTTTGTAGTTGCAAAAGCAATATAGTAGTGCATCTTTGAAATGGATGGCTCCTTGTATGATGACAATATGATATTTGGTGCAGTAGTCCTACCAATAGAAATGTGTATCGTCTTGTTGCTTCTTGTGATGGAGAAAGACACCCCCCATTTTGTCATGTTGTTGACATGCAATGTAGCACTTTTTTAATGTATTTTTATTCATAATTCAATAAAAACATGTCCTTAATCCTTCACTATGATGTGAGCATTGCACAAAATAACTGATTGCCTTACAATTTTTTATAGCTTATCTATCCGGGCATCTTTAATTGTTGAGTAACTATAGTTAGCATCTAATTGAAAGGGAAATGTAGTAAATATATTACCTTTGTATATTGTAAATGATTTCTTTGAATTATTCATTTGGCCTACAGAGTTGAATTATAGAATGGGCAAATTGTTAGAGAAATCAACTTTAGAATCATACAGTGCAGACAATTGCAATCGTGAAAATATATTGATGATTTCAAATAAAACAAGGAAATGTTTAGAGCATATCCAATATAAAGGTATGAGAAGACATCCATGGGGTCACTATGCTGCAAAGATAAGGGATCTAAAAACTAAAAGTCATCATTGGCTAGGTACATTTGAAACCATTGAGGAGGTAGCTATTGCATATGGAAAGGCTGCATTATGCATGAAAGGAATCAGAGGATGACCAAATTTGGATTCTAATACTTTGGAAACATATAATATTATGCAAGAAAAAGCAATGTCATCTCTACCAATATTGTCGACTTCCATGGTACAGAGAAATAAAAAAAGTAGGAGTCCAAGTTCTGGTTCATGCTTTGACCTCCTTGCTAGTTTGGAACTACAATCTTCATTTGTGCGTAGTGCTTCTTTTGATATAAATCCTTATATAAAAAGTGATTCTATCCCACCACAAACCTTTTAGGATGAATTTTTAGGGAAAAATACTAGTAAGGGAACAAGTGCATTAGCCTTTGACAGTGCAGAAGAAGTAATAACAAATTTTTCTGATCATCTTCAAAGTAATATTGATTTGTTATATACTTTTCCAGACCCAGGTTTATTAGACAATATAGTTCACAAGTACTTGCCAATGCCAGATATCAATGATGGAAAGAAAGATGGTTGTAACAACCACAATTATGGTAGTAATTTTTAAGGAATTCAAAGTGTTTCAATTGTTTCATACAATTGCAACAATGATGGATCAAATTTGTTCGGATCAAATATGGACATATTGAAAAATGCATCCTCCAACTATCAACAGGTGCACGAATTCACTGGTATGCCTTGAAAACAAATATACTTCTTACTTTTTATCTTTTGCAAAAGAAAAGTATGACAAAAGTTGGACCACATGAATAGACAATTGTATATATACGTACCTTGTGTGATTGTACATATTTTTTTGAGTCACCTGTTAATTGTCTCTCTTGAAAAACAACTGTAGGGAACAAAGACATTATTGATTATTCTACAAATCCTTGTCCACCACACTACAAATTAGATGTTGTATTGATAAATTGGGCTTCAATTAATTCTATTGTATGCGTACACAATGTGCTTCAAGGCACACAATGCAATAGCAATGTACCAGTTGGGAACATGTGCAACAAAAATTTATCCTTATCTGGTAAATGTCAAAGAGAAGGCCATGGAGAACAAAAAAATTGTAACATATGTATAGAACTGCTAGTTCAAGTCAGAAAATTGAAGAGTAAGTTACTGGAACTAGAAGAAAGAGTCAATGCTAGCAGAGACCGCACCTTCAAATTTTTAATAGCCAGTGAGCATCCATTTTGAAGTGGAGTTAAACATATTGAGATTTTGTAATTATAATCAGAACGAGGAGCCCTAAATTACATTCCATGTTTAGTTCTTCTACTAGGTGGTTTTTAATCGAAGCCTAAAATTATACACTTGTAAATTTACACGTAGTAGGAAAACATTTGATTTTTGTAAACCAACTATTTTATACAAACAAAATACTTGAAATCTTTTTTTAAATGGAAAGATTTGAAAAAAAAATGATTTTATTTTATAAATCAATCGTTGTTATTTCCTTTCTATGTGCATGAAAACTTTGTATGCATTACACCTTAATAGCGAATGTAGTAGCATGCTTTGTTCTCATTTTCTTTCCACACATTTGTAAATAAAATCTAATATAACTCATCCTCTACCTAGAATACATAGATGGGTTTGTTTTGGAATCAAAATTGGATGTCAAATATAGATAACTAACAACAACATACATTTGTGTGACACAGAGAAGGGAGTTATCGGGAACTAAACCAACAATACTGCAAACAATCCCATCATAGGAAAAACAAATTTGTGGCAACTACTTATATCAATTCCATTTTTCAGGACATACAATCAAGCTCATCTCTCTAAAAAACAAATATATAGAAGTTTTGAAACTAGAATTTACAAAAAGATGGATGTTGACAACTATATACCTCAAAACCATTTGTAAACATGCGACATTGACAAAACATTGGAAAAACAAAGACTTTATCGATTGGCCACATTTAAATATAATGTTGGTGATTGCTTATTCGATTCTCTTGAACTATTTCTCAATTTTAAGTTTACATCCATTCAACTACGAAAAGGAAAAATTGACTACTTTATGAGGTGTTTCCAAAATGGGGACCCAGAAGCAATGAACTCATACAAAAATGAATTGCACCCTCAAAGCTTACAAGACCTACACAATGTAAAAGATCCCAACACTTATCTGCAACGAATGCATCTATCTGCTACACCAACAGATGCCAATGAAGATCTAGGTTTATGGGGAGATATATTTTTCATTCATTGGCTCTCGAAGTGGTTAAACATACGAATCTCTATTTTCTTAGCGACAACTAGAAAGAGATTACTAGATTTCAACAAAACACTACATACACACCCATACCATATCCTTTTCCATGGTACAAATCTGCATAATAGTCATTTGAGCCTTTATTTAAAGTTGCAGAGGAACACTTGAAACTACCAAAGCTAAAACAACATAATCTTAAACAAATGATTAGGACTAATAAAGAATTCTTGACAACGCAGAAGACAAGGAAACAACAATTGCAAACTAGTAACAATTTTGGGAAACTAGAAAATTGAGTGGACAGTCATAAAGAAGAAATAACAAATAGTTTGCGTGAAAAAAAGAAACTCATTCATAAAAAAATGCAAAAGAAGAATGAAAATCATGAAGAAATTTCAAACATATCAGTTACGAGCAATGTTCTGCAAGACGCAAATGACGCAGTTTTGTTGTACAAGCAAATATCGAGCCATAAAAGGAAGCAAAAGAAAAAGAAACTAATACCAATAGAAAAATTTAAAATAGTTGTAAAGGACACTCCCAAATATCCTTGCACAATTTGTCAACTCCTGCACTTCAATAAAGACATCAAACATTTTAAAGAGAAGGAGAAAATTACGTCTTGCAAATTAATACATTGTAATTATCCAACTATCAATGAAAACATTTGCAAAACATGTGAGATGGCTTTGAAACAATGTTGTCTTCCAAAATTTGCATCGCCACAAAACATCTGCAATAATAGACCATTGAAACATGTGCAAATGCTGACACAGTTGGAAGAAAGACTCGTCTCTCTTAGAATTGCATTCATACAAATTTGGGAACTAGGATACAAAAGATATCAAATAGGCCTCACTGGATACATAATAAATGTTCTTGTAAACATGGACATTGTTCAAAATGCCTTGCCACAGTAAATAGAAAACACTTCAACAATCGTTGTGTCTTTGAAAAGACGTTTGGAATATTAAAATGTATTTCAAAAAGGAATAGTGAGACCAAATATTATAATGCAAGGTCTGTGTGAATTGAGCAATACAACACTATACAAAATGGAAAAAGTACACATTAATGATGAATGGATACATATAGTACAATCCAATGATGGAAATGAAAGCAACAGTGAAAGCAACTTAAGTGATTGTGATTCTCAAAGTGATTTAGAGAAGGACAACCTAACCAAAACATTGATACATTGATATACAGATTCTAGATGTATACACAACATGGAAGACAAAATTATTGAAATAGCACCTGCTCAAGATTGTTACCCAATTGGATTATTCAAAGATAAGCATGTGGAAGAGATTAATTTTCCAACGCTATTCTTTGGAGAGCCACGTGATGTTGATATTGTATAAAAATTCAAATACCACAAATTGGCACAATGGGAACTACTTCATTCGCAACAAGATTTTGCTCTTCACATGACAAACCTATTTTTCAAAGACGTTAAGATACTAATACTCCAAGTGTTGTCTATAGTGTGGGTAAGAATAAGGAAAGGTCAATTTAAGGGCAGAAAGATTTTGGCAAGGGATGTGAAACACAAACCCAACTTGGAGAAGATTTTAAAATCAAACATTGGATACGTTGATTTCAAAAGAATCATAACATCTCCTAATTATAAGAAACAATTAAAGAAAAATGTTTTTGCAATGATACGACATCTAGGACCACCTACATATTTCATCACTTTTTTGAGTGTAGAGCATAATTGAGAACGTTTAGCAAACACACTTCAAAACCTACACAATTTATGCCAAACTAGATTACAAAATGATGAAATACTTTCTCGCACCGAGAATGAAAAATGCATACCAGTTAAAAGAGATCCTATAACATGTGCACAATACCATCAACATAGGATAAATGCATTAAGAAAATTGATATTTATAGATAATTCATTATTTGGAAAAGTTGTCGATTACTTTTCTATAACTGAATTTCAAAATAGAGGAAATGAACATGACCATCTCCTAATCTGGGTAGAAAATGCACCAATCTATGGTAGAGAAAGCAACACGAATATCATAGACTTTGTTGAAAAACACATTACATGTGGAACTGACCACCTAGAACCTAGTTTGGTTATTCTCCATAGACATCACCATACAAGACAATATAAAAGAGCATTGGGAAAAAATGTCGGTACAATTTCCAATCCCTCCGATACGAAAGACAATGATACTTGAACCACTAGTTGATAAAGCCGAAACAATTATTGCAAACTCGTCAAACATTTCCTCAACTTTGTAAAAGGAAACTTATGATGATTCCTTCACATTTGAGATGTTTATCAATGAATTGCACGTATCAGAGGATGATTACATCAATTCACTAAGGTCAACTATAGAGAAACCCACTGTATTCCTCAAAAGGAAACCATCTAAGATATGGAACAATATTTTGCAAAGAAAATGCCCATTCTATGGAAAGAAAACACAGATGCACAATTTGTGCTCAATGCATACGTTGCAACGATGTATTATAGTTTGTACATGGCTAAGGTTGACAAATCAATGACATGTGCATTTAAATGAATATGTGATGATCATCAAAGAGATAATATTGATGATAAGAAAATTGGGGAATGCCTTATTAAACTTACAAAAAATGTCAACACAACAGGATGCTCATTTAGTTCTCTCTCTTCCACTTAATCAAAGTTCTTAGAAATTTCTATTCATCGATATAAGAGTAGACAATGACCGCATATTTGTACTCAAATCTATGAAAGACTTTAACAATGAACCAGATGAGGCAGAAAATGTGATTGCAAAATATTTAATGCATTTTTATTTAGCTCATCCTTAAAACATCTCCCATATATGCTTGACAAAATTTGTTTCAGAATATAACAAAAGAGGATATCAAATTAAACCAAAATCAAAAGAAAACATAATATGTTTCATCAACTAAAACAAGCATATTGATTTGGAGAACCATTGTAGAGAACAACTTTTACTTTTTGTTCCTTTCAAAATAAATGAAACTACACTTAAACACAATTTCAATTCTTGGGAATCTGCATATATTCACCACGAAGAAACAATCTTACATAAACATTCAAATTTTTTTTATTATGCAAATAGTACATGGGATGACATTGAAAAAGAAGCTAATGAAGTCAATTTGAAAGAAAGTGAGAGCGATAAAGAAAATGTTACAACCACAACATGTACAACCAAGGAACTATATGATATACAAAAAGATATTGAGACAAATACATATAATAAATTAGGCAACACACACTACATTGGATTTGAAATAGGGAAGCATCCACAAATAATGGATAACACTGATTATTACAAACTTAGACAAATGTTGAAAAAAGAGCAACAAACAATTATCAAAGACATCATGATGAAAAAGAGCAAAAACATGACAACTCCAATCAATCTATTCTTGATAATTGGAGCAGGTACTTGGAAGACATTTACAACAAAAGCTATTTACCAGGAACTTCTACGTATATACAACAAAGTTGTAGACAGTGATCCTGACAAACCAAAGGGATTAATCACTGCATATATAGGAAAAGCAACATATAATATTGGTGGGGTTACACTCCACTCAACATTCCATATACCTTTTAACAAATCAAAATTCCTTCCACTAAACAGTGACACATTAGACAGAATGTCAAAGCATTACGACCAGCTATGAGTACTCTTGATAGATGAGATCTCATTGGTGGGATCAAAATTTTTGCGGTATATAGACTAGAATTTATGTGATATTATGCACATACCTACCTCCTACTTTGGGAATTTAGACACTATATTCTATGGTGATCTCTACCAAGTGCAACCCGTACTTGAATCCATTATTATTTTATAGTAAACCAACAAGAAAAGATCTAATGCCATATAATTTTTGGAAAGACAATGTGAGGTGTTATCCCTTGAAAGTGACAATGTGGTAAAAAGATGAAAACTTTATTTCAATTCTAAATAGAGACAGCAAAGGCATGCAAACAATAAATGATATAGAATACCTCAATCAAATTGTATACAACCAATACCATTAGACCCAACTCGTCTATTCCTTTACTATAGGAAGAGTGATGTAGATGCACATAAAAACAAAATGCTAGAGATCATGCCTGGTGACACTATGACATTGAAAACAATAGATGAATATGAGGAAAACTAAAATGCAATACACCTTTATACCCATACTACAACTCGTCCTCTTGAAATACATGTGAAGTCAAATGTGCTTGTAGAAATCTATTCGGGAAACTACAATACTCAAGATGACATAGTAAATGGCTCCGACGAAATATTTAAAACATATACAAAACATGACGACTTCGATATTGTATGGATCAAATTCAATGATCAAAATATTGGTCTACAACTATGTAGATCCAATCCTGCTCCACAATCTTGAGTTAACGAGGGGGTTAGTAGCACCAATTTGCAATGGGGGTAAGAAATTGAAAATACTAAGAACAAATCCATGAACAATAAAATAACAAGCAATCAAGGAAGAATACAAACTAATGCAAACCAACAAAGCTTGAATCTTCTATTGTCTTTCTCTACTCCTTCTGAAATGTTGTGTGTGCGGTGCTCAATACTGGTATCGGCAGTGTCTATGACTTGGGAGTGTCAAGAAATGATATTGATTTTGATCACAAGTATGCTTTGAATGCCTCTAGCAAGAATCCCACAGAGTAAGGGCGCACGAAAGCTTGAAATCCTAGATCCTTCAAATGGTTATGAAGGGTTGATTATATAGAATATGGAAATGATATGAATGGTTGAGATCAATCCTAGAGATTAGAGGATGAACGGTTGAGATCAAAGGGAACTGGAGAAGCCATCAGTAAACTCCACCTCTTCAAATTGGAGAGAGGAGATAAAGTTTGGTTAACTGACCAACTGATTATGAGTTACCTTTTGAACTGAAGAGGTAATTTGGAGTTACCTTTTTGAACTGAACATGTAGGTGGAGTTACCTTTTGGAACTGAAGAGGTAGGTGGAGGAATTCATGCAATCAGAGATCTGATCAAGAGTTCTCTTTTTTTGAACTAAAGAAAGGATTTAATTAAATATTTAATTCATTTTTGTAATTAAAGTATTCAACATGTGAGATAATTGAATTCTTTTTAGATTTAGAATTGAATTATTGAATGAAATTAAATTAATTTAATTAGAAGAATTAATTAATAAGATTAAATATTTAAATTTAAACTTTAGGAAATTGAATTTAATTAATTAATGAAGATTAATCAATTAAGGTTAATTAATTAAATAAAATTAATTATTTAATTAATTTTGCGGATATGATTAAATGATTTAGGGAATGAAATTAGAAGAAAATAGATGATTAATTAATGATTAAAAAACCATTAATTATGTTAAATTTAGATCAAAATATATGGCTTTCAATTTTTCTTATATGAACCCAATGTATATATATATATATAATCTTAATATATATATAAATATATAACATATGTTTAATCACTATTGATATAGTAATAGATATATAAATATATTAATATTTGTTTATGCTGTATGAATGAGACTTGCATTCAAAATTTGTATATGCTTGTCTTCAACTAATCAACAAATGAGTATAAATATAAGAGATATAATAATATAGAGGCATGTCTCCTTGAGGAGACATGACTCTATATAATAATGTCTCTTCAACATATGAAATAGAAACTGATAACATATAATAGGTATTAAGCTCATTACAAGCGGTATCTTAAGATTGGTAATATACCCCTTGTCTTTAGTGACACCCGATCGGTAATCACATCCGATCGATGTCACTCATATAATATACCAAGACCGATGGCAATCTATTAACAATGTCAGCCGATATTTATCCAAAGCGATAACAATCGGTATTAACAATTTAACTGATGTTAATCGATATTATTCAATACCGATGATAATGAATATTGACCGATGCAAATCGATATTGCATAGTCGTATGAAATATCAAATATTATTTGATCAATTTTAATATACATTGAATGTGTATATTAATATATATAATAATACCATTATTAATATTATATATATTAATATGCATATATAATGTAGAAAGATATTATCTCATATTATTTTCTCTGATTAACAAAATTATCAAATGATGTTTGTATATTAATATATATAGTAGTAATGGTCATTATATATATATATATATATATATATATATTAATATATCAGTTATTTATTTTCTTATAATATTATGATCATTTTATCTAATCGAAGCTATAAACATTAACACTCCCTCTTAGTTAGAGAAGATAAAATCCATCAAGATGCAATTTACAAAAGATCCATTACTTTAAAGAGAGAAGATATCACCTTATCGTGATATTAAGAGATATGAACTAACCAAGAATATCAAGTCTCATGATATTCATCATAACTCAAAAAATTTCCATATGTAACGTATCCTTAATGTAAGGTTTCATCTATTGTGATCTGTTTCAGGCATCACACGATATCTATCACAATAGAAGGTCAATGGTATGTTTAAGGAACTGAATCCACCATGCAAGAAATCATCTATTGTGATATGTTTCAGCCATCACACGATGTCTATCACAATAAAGAGTCAATGGTCTATTTAAGGAACTGAATCCACCATGCGAGAAATCATCTATTGTGATCTATTTCAGCCATCACACGATGTCTATCACAATAGAAGGTCAATGGCCTGTTTAAGGAATTGAATCCACCATGCAAGAAATCATCTATTGTGATCTATTTCAGCCATCACACGATGTCTATCACAATAGAAGGTCAAGTTATTGTAAGGTCGTCACCTTCCAGTGACTTTTACAAATACAAGTGATAATCATTTGGAAGTCGTCACTTCCTTGTGATTTACACAAGATCCAATTAATATAAATATTTTCATTAGTAAAATAATCAATTATTACAATCATATCAAGTTTACCTTAGAAGTATCCCACCTTCATCAGTGAACTCCCTCTTAAACTGGAGGTTCTTTAGAATACTAGTTTCTCTGAATACAATTCTGAGTTACTGACTTCAGCAAGGGTAGCTTGATGTTCGAGTCTGTCCAGGAATTTTGATGCAATGTGCTCATAGTTGTCACATCTATAACATTGCACTTTAGACATGTTATGTTTGAGTCTGTCAGGATATTTTGTTGTAGTGTGCCCATAGTTATCGCATCTATAAAATTGTACTTTAGATATGTCTCTTTTCTTGAATGATTGGTTATCATTTGAGTACTTGCCTCTTTTCCTTTTCAACTTAGTGGCTAGACCCTGAACATCTTCATTTATGGGTTCCATGATTCTTCTCGATATTAGATTACACTCTTCTTGAATGCAGTCAACTTTTAGTCAATCAAATTTGGGGAGTTTTGAACGAGCACTTACTCCTTGTCTAAAGTTTTCCCATGACATAGGTAGTCCATTTAAAGTTACCATAGTTAACTCTTTACTATCATAGATGTGACCAATTGTTGATAGTTGGTTTCTTAATTCTTTTATCCTCATAAAATATGAGGTAATGGTCTCTCCTTTATTCATTTTATTATTAGAGAGTTAATTTTTAAGAGTAAGGATCCCGCTGGTGTTGTTTATCTCATACATGTTTTCCAGGGCTTTGAACATTTCATATGCAGAGTCTAACTTTGTGATAATGGGTAGTAGGTGACCTTTTACTCCATCTACTAATAGCTCCATTGCTCTTATATTGTCCTTTTCCCATTGGCTCTTCTCGTCATTCTTATTTGGAGGATTTTCTACGATTCTTTTTAACTCATTCTTTCTTAATATCAACATCATACGTAGTTTCCAT
>MU225207.1:607859-618337 GCA_018584345.1 Thuja plicata
GAAGTGAACATTCAACAGACAGCAATCAAAGAAAATAAGTCATGATCTATCATAGCTACTCTCCTCACATGGTGGATCCTGGAGTAGCGTAAGAACATAACCCCAAAATATAGACTGACATCTGACCAACTTGACTGACCTAGTTAACATTTTTGTATGGTTCCTCAATGCAGTTGGATTCTCTTGATTGGCTCAAACTCTTTGGATAGGCTTGATTTCTTTGATCGTGTTGGCAGCTAATCAAGCTGTGTCAGATGTGCCCATTTCTTGTTCGCAAAGCTCATGATTGTGATAGTATTTCTTGATAGATTTGATTGATTTGATCGTGTTGGCAGCGGATCAAGCTGTGTCAGATGTGCCCAATGCTTGTTCGCAAAGCTCATGATTGTGATAATTGATAGTTTAGCTTGGTCGCCTGTTGCTTGTTGATTGAATTGATAGATTGATAAAGCTGTTTCAGATGAGCCCAATGCTGATATGCAAAGCTCATGATTATGACATTTGATTGACTGGGCATGCTTGCCCCTTGCTCTCTTGATAACCGAGTTGGTTTTATTGCTTTGGGATTTTGCAATTTTTTGATTGTTTTTGATGATCTTTTTAAGATTTTTGATGAGTTTTTTGATTTTTAGGATTTTTTCGGACATTTGGAATCGCCCCCTAGTCTGGTGGACCAGTGTTAACCATGGACAAGTGCTTGGTGCTCAGAGGGGATCGTGCTTCTAGATATAGCTTGGGATAGTCAGTCTTGCATTTTGAAGTGTGCTCAAGCTTTTGGAGCTCATTGATGGTGAAGCTGGATTTGAACACTTGGTGCCTGTTTGCTAGGTTTTCACCAAGGTACCTACTTAATAGCGCCTGATTGTCAGGTTTTCACTGAGAGAGTGATTTTGTTTTCTCTTTACTTTTTTGTTTTTTTGATTGTCACCAAGACACCTGATTGCCAGGTTTTCACCAAGGTAACTTTTGTATTTTTTGATTTTTTTGGTATTTTTTAGATATGTAGATAAATGCCTTAACCATAGAGACCTCTAAGGGTAGAACCTCTTCAGGTGCATGTTGTTGATGTAGCCAGGGAGTTGATCTCCTTCTGGTGTTGCTAGTATGAATGCCCCACTCTGAGTAGAGCTGATAATAACAAATGGTCCTAGCCAGTTAGGCTCAAACTTTCTGAGGTTGATTCGCTCTGCTTGATTCTTTTGTTTTTCCATGAGGAAAAGGTCTCCTACCTCAAATGTTCGTGGCTTCACCTCCTTGTGATAAATCCTTCTAAGGTGATTTTGATAGCCTTGTAAGTGGCCAAAGGCATGTTTCTTTCTTTCATCTAGTAACTCTAGTTCACTAAGCCTTGCCACTCTATAGTCTTCATCTGAAACCAGGTTCTTCAATGATATCCTCAGGGATGGGATTTCTACTTCGAGGGGTAATACTACCTCTGATCCATAGACTAGGAAGAAAGGAGTGGCGCTTGTAGGTTTTCTCACACTAGTTCTATATGCCCATAATGCGGGACTAAGCTGTAAATGCCAGTCTCTCCCTGATTCGTTCACTATTTTCTTTAGGATTTTCAGGATCATTTTATTTGTAGCTTCGGCTTGGCCATTCCCTTAAGGGTAGTAAAATGAGGAGAATCCTTGTTTGATGCGGAATTGTTCACATAGGTCTTCAACATCCTTGTTCTGGAAAGGTGTACCATGATCTGTCAGGATTGTTTGGGGGATCCCGTATCAACAGATGATGTGGTTAAGTATGAACATCGATATTTGCTTTCCAGTGATGTAAGTGAGGGGAATTGCTTCCACCCTCTTGGTGAAGTACTTTGTTGCTGCTATGATGTACTTGTGTTCATTTGCTGAAGAGGGTGTGATTTTGCCTACCAGGTCAAATCCCCACATTGAAAATGACAATGGTGATGTGATAGGATTTAGTTCCTGGGCCAGTGCATGGATGAGGTCTCCATGAATTTGACACTATCTACACCTTTGAACATGCTTGTGTGCATCTATCTCTATTGTGGGCCAATAGTATCCCATGCGGATTATTTTCTTAGCTAAGTTGTTGCCACCTCCGTGGGTTCCACATATTCCTTCATGTACCTTATACAAAGCTTTCTGGGATTCCATGGAAGTGAGACATCATAGTAATGTTCCATCTAGACTTCATCTGTATAGAGAAGTTAAGAGGATGGTATACCTAGAGGTTTGGCGGATGAGGGATTTTCTCTGGTTCCTAGACAAGCTTGGAGGTAAGACATTGTTTTGGAGATAGCTATAGATATCTTGGTACCATGGAGACTCAGGACCAACAAGGACACACGTTGATTCTATGATAGATGCCTGATGTGATGGAACCAAGAGTTTCTCCACTAGAAACTAGAATTTGGTATCATTACCTGGCATATCAATCAGTGATGCTATGGTAGCCATCGCATCTACTGGTTTGTTCTGAGCTCTTGGGACTTGCTCGAAGAGAATGTAATGAAACTTGGTGCGTAGTCCATCTATGCTCTGTATGGTATGAGCTTCTCATCTTTGGTCATATAATCATTATTTACCTGACTGATGACCAACTGCGAATCACCAAAGACTTTAAGATTCTTGATTCTCCATTGAATGGCTATCTTTAGACCGATGACCAATGCTTCATATTCTGCTATGTTGTTGGTGCATTGGAAGATAAGTTTGAAAGACTTTGGAATTGTATCATGATCTGGAGTGATAAGAACTATCCCTGCCCCCGCACCATGGTTCGTACATGATCCATCAAAATAAAGTTGCCATACCTTGATCGTTGGTCATAGTGTCATGATAGATTCATCAGGAAAGTAAGAGATAATAGGCTGGTGGTCTTGAATTGGTGCCTCTGCTAGTTGATCTGCTATCACTTGTCCTTTGATAACCTTTCTGTCTACGTACTCAATGTTGAACTCACTTAAGATCATTACCCACTTTGCCAGTCTTCCCATGAGTGCTGCTTTGCTTAATAGGTACTTGAGAGGATCAATATGTGTGACCAATTTCGTTTGGTGACTCAACATGTACTGTCTAAGCTTCTAGGAAGCAAAAACAACTGCCAGGCATGACTTCTCAATGGGCATATAGTTTAGCTCATATCCAACCAAAGTCCTTCTTAGATAGTAAATGACCCTCTCTTTTCCTGCGTCATCATGTTGTGCCAAGAGTACACCTAACGCTGATTCTGTTGCTGATATATATAGAAGCAATGGTCTACCTTGTACTAGTGGTACCAATATAGGAGACTTAAGAAGGTAGTCTTTGAATATCTAAAATGCCTGTTCACATTGCTCTGTCCATATGAACTTGATGTCTTTATGCAATAGATGTTGGAATGGGTGGCACTTGTCTACCAGTCGAGCTATGAAGCGTCTGATCGATTGGAGTCTGCCTTGTAACCCTCTTAGTTATCTCAGGTTCGATGGTGGGGGCATGACCAATATTTCTTTGACCTTTGTTGGATCCACTTCGATTCCTTTGTGTGATACTATGAACCCCAATAATTTTCCCGCTGTGACACTGAATGCACACTTTTTTGGATTTAGACGGACTTGGAATTCTTGCATTCTGTCAAAGATGGGTCCCAAAACTTGTAGATGATCCTTTCGAAGTATTGATTTGGCTAATATGTCATCCACATAGTCTTCCATTGTATTGTGGATGAGATCATGAAATATAGTCGTCATAGCCCTTTGATATGTCACTCTGGCATTCTTTAGACCAAACGACATGACATTCCAACAATATGTCCCCCAAGGACATGTGAAAGGTATTTTGTGTTGGTCCTCTGGCATGATCCTTATTTGATTGTAACTTGAAAAGCCATCCATAAGTGATAGCATTTGATGTCCGGCAGTTAGGTCTACTATCATATCAATGTTTGGTAAAGGAAAGTCGTCCTTGGGACATGCTATGTTGAGATCCCGAAAGTCTGTGAAAATCCGTATTTGACCACTTTGCTTTGTAACTGGTACCAGATTAGATATCCAGTCTACATATGGTATAGGTCTGATGAATTTAGCATCTAGGAGCTTTTTCAGTTCTTTCTTAACTAGCAATGCAATGTGAGGGTGCATCTTTCTTAGCTTCTGTTTGACAGGTTTAGCATTGGGTAGCAATGGGAGATGGTGTAGCATGAGCTCTAGATCTAATCCTGGCATATCTGAGTAGGACCATGTGAAATTCATCATTCTTTCCTTGAAGAAACTGATGAACTGTTCTCTCTCCTCAGGAGTGAGTGATTTTGCCAAGTAAATGTTCCTTGGGTTCTTGTCATCCCCCAAGTTGATCTCCTCTATTTATTTTTCTAATAATGCTTATTTCTCCTCTGTTAAGGGGAGGAGCTCTTTCTTTCCATCTTCTAGCGCCTCAGTGAGGTTTTCGCCAGAAGATACGTCTTCTTTTAGCTTTTTAATTTTTTGTGGACTAGAAAGAGGAGTTTCCTCCCCGAAATATGCTGCTCTGTCTAGGTTGATGGAGAATCTTGCCTTGTGATCTCTTGACAGAATGCCTTCCCTTAGTCCCATGAAATGAGCTATCACCTCATCATTCTCAAAGACATCTAGATCAGGTGGCCCTTGTTGATCCCACTCTATAAGCTCAGGGTGTACAAGACATACACTTTCACTACTGTTTGGCTCTGGTTGATTGAATGGGACTACTGATATGGTGCCTACAAAATTGGACTGTGATGTAGACACACCACTTGAGGCTTGATAAATGACATGTTTGTCTATATAGGGTTCTTCGGTGATGGTTAGTTGGTCAAACAAGTCTGATAGGTTTATGATAATCTCAACCCAAGGGGAAAAGTATGGGATTGATGGTTCAGAGTCGTGGAGGGATCTCCATTCATACTCATGGGAGTCATTCTCAATGGAATGTTTGTTTGGTGTCTCACTTCCTTGGTTATCATTGATTGCTAAGTGTAGGTTTATTTGGGATTGTGTGGTTCCCTCTTCGGCAGGCAACAATTGCGCTAATATGTTGCTTATTAGGGCATCTCTATGTTGTGCTCCCGGTGCATCTCTGCTATTTTCTCATGATTGACTTGAATGTCTTGGATCACAAGACTAGTGCTTTGTTTTCCATAGCCTAAACCTCTTGTATTTCTCTGGGTTGGTGGGAGAGGAAATTCATATATGCCTTGTTGTGTTGCCCCTAGCCCAGTTGTACCATCGTACCCAAATCTTTGTATCATTGTGTATCCATTACCATAGTTCGACAAAGGTAATGGAGGCCGGATTATCTCAGGGGAATCTTGGTATAACCAGGTATTGATGTCTTGTTCAAAAGGATTTTCTTCTGCTATGTCTCCCCACCAGACAAAGGTTGTGGGTGGACATCTAAATAGAATAGGCTACAGAGTTTCTGTTGGAATAAAAGGTTGTGGCATGCCATGAGTTCTTGGGCTTTGAGGCATGTGTGTGATGGTAAAGGCCTCTTCATATCTGTATTCACCACAACCCTTATCTGTGATGGATATCTTGCATGCTTTCTGTGTGATATCTTTAAGATTTGAATCTGAAGAGGATGAGATGCTTGCCTCTTGTTTAATGAATATCTTTCTTGCTGCTCGTGTGACATCCTTGGGATTTGAATCTGAAGAGGATGGGATGCTTGCATCTTGGTTTGATGGTACCTGGTTATCAGTGCTGATTTGGACCGCATTACAATTTTGGAAAGGATTGGGATCTCCCTCTATGATGATCTCCTCTCCTTGGTGTGGGAACTTGATGCATTGATGGTATGCTGAAGGTACAGCTTGCATTTCATGTATCCAAGGTCTCCCTAGTAACATGTTGTATCCCAACTCAAGGTCTAAGATTTGGAAGGGTGTGTTTTTGACCATAGGACCAATGCAAACAGGTAGAATGATAATACCCTTAGAGGACCTTTCCTCTTCATCATAGGCTCTGATATTTATCCTCCTTGTGACATCAATGCTTGATTCTGAATATCCTAGTTGCTTGATTAACTTTAGAGTACATATGTTTAACCCAGCTCCACCATCAACAAGGACCTTACGGACAACACTTTTGTGGATTTGGACAAGTAAGTGTAGAGGATCATTATGCAGGGGTTTTTGCGGTGGTACATCACAGTCTGTGAATGTGGCATGTTTGTTAGTTTCTATATGGTTGACCATCATTTGGAAGCTCTCAGGTGTTATGTCCCTTGGGACAGCTACATTCTAAAGTGCTTGGTCAAGTGCCAGTTTATGCTGTGGAGATATGCGCAATAGGTCAAACATGGAGATTTGGGCAGGTGTGCGCTTTAGTTGGTCCACTATGCTTGTTTGTGGATCTGAGTTTGCTATAGGATTGGCTGATGTAGTAGTTGAGGATGGTACTCCTTGCAAGATGACTCTAGCATGACACATTGTTATAGCACAATTGTTACCTTGGTCTCTGATAGTGATTGCAGCCACATGGCTATCTAAAGGATTGAGGCAATTGATAACATTGTCACTGTTGGCATATGTATAGTTAACTTGTTTCATTTGTCCACCATACTCGAAGGCTTTTCCCTTGTTTTGATCACGAAAGGTATCATTGAATATAGTGTGATCATTTGTGCCTTTGGTTTGAGTATTTGTCACATCGATGATCTTGGTGTCAATAAGATCTTGGATAGCATGTTTCAATCGGTAAAAGTTGGCCGTTTTGTGCCCTTTCACCCAATGAAACTCACAGAAATCTTTGTCATTATACCACCTTGGTTTTTTTTCATCTTGTTCAAAGTCTCTGATTTATGGGAGAGTGATAGTGTTTGATTTTATCAACTTGCGTAAAGCTGACTCTATTGGCTCTCCCAAAGGTGTGAAATCTCGTTGTTGGAATTGAAACCGTGGATTGCGTTGATTCTGTTGTTGACTATTTGACACAGTGGCCGCTTGTACAGGGGGAGGTTGGTTTTGGGTGTATGCTTGTTGAGTGGGCCTTGTGGGTTTTTGGTTGTCCACAGGTGCGCCTTGCAGTGACACCTTGGGTTGTGCGTAGTTGACTGTCTTCACATCAATGACACCATTGCTAGTGACATTTTTTTTTCCACCACTTAGATTTTTTCGTCACATTCTTATTTGTATTTGTTTGTGTGGGAACATCAAGGATTCCTCATTTGACTAAGTTCTATTCACAATGAACTCCTCTTTCGATGATTTGTGTGAAGTTCGGAGCTAACTATAACTTTGTTGTGAATGACATGTTTGGGATTAGATTGTCAACAAACATGACTATTAAGTCTTGTTCGGGCACATCATATTTTATACGGTTTTCCGTATTCCTCCATCTTTGTAAGAATTTCACAAAAGATTCCATCTTTCTATTTGATATCGCAAAGGTCCTTGATGTTGACCTTGCTCTCGATGTTATGATGGAAGTGAGCTATGAACTTTTTAGCCAATTCTCCCCAAGATTGAATGCCATGAGGTAGATGTGAGAACTATTCCATTTCTGGTCCGGCCAAGCCTTGTGGGAATAGTTGCATTAGATATGTCTCATCATGAGCGACTTCGATGCAACTCGCAAAAAACTCTCAGATATGCTCAATAGGGTTGGTACTGCCCCTATATTTGTCAAATTTTGGTACTGAGAAGTGATTTGGGAATGAAGACATGTGAAGAGAATGGTCAAAGGGATATGGGTATAAATCCTTTGCGGTATAGGATTTAGTCTGTCCCTAATTTTGCATATCCATCATTTGGGTTTGAAGGGTTTGCATTTGTTGCATTAGCATGTCTGTTTGATATTGAGGCTGGTGCGTGTGGACATTTCTTTGTGCAGTGGTGGGTATGAGGATGTGCCTCTGTGTCCCTTGAGTAGGAACATAAGATTTCATCCTAGGGACTTGATATTGATTCCCCACCGAGTGACTTGTAACTGGAGGGACATGAGTAGTCCATGGTGGGTTTTGATGTGTTTGTTGTTGTGACTGAAACTGGGGTTGATAATGTTGGGGTAGATATTGCTGCTGCTGAGGTTGGGTTTGGAACTAGGGTTGCTGTTGCTGAGGCTGGATTTGATGCAACTGAAGCTGGGGTTGCTGTTGCAGGAGTTGGAATTGCGGCAACTGAAGCTGGGGTTGTTGTTGTGGGGGTTGGATTTGAGGCAACTAAAGCTGGGGTTGCTGTTGCAGAGGTTGGGGTTGAGGCAAATAAAGCTGGGGTTGCTGTTGTGGAGGTTGGATTGGTGTCAGCATGGGCAAAGATGTAGCTTTGGGTGGGCCTTGACTGTAAGTCATTCCTGTAGAAATGGATCCCTGCGGGCATGATGTGTTGATCCCAAGGCTAGTGTGAATTGATTACAGTAGCGACATAGTTTCATAACAGTTGGTGTTTGGTGGGATGGAAGGCATAGCATGAGAGCTTGATTGTCCTGGCCATGTGACCAAAGGTGGAGGCATGCTAGTAACCATAGGTGCACTTTGTTGCGATCCTGCCATGCTCTGAGTAGAAGATGTGCTAGCTTGGGTCGGGTCATTGGTTTGATTGGATACAGTTTGTGTTGATGTGGGTAAAACCAATGGTGGAAAGATCTGCAACACAATAGGTAGTATCTAAGGAGTGTGAGTAGTGTTTTGACCTACGAGAGGGTTTTTTGGGCCATATAGTTGATACACTGAATTCAGTGGGAAGTTTGACTCCCTTTTTTATTAACATGGCCAAGTAATATTCAGGATTCCTCTCTACAATAGTGTCAACTACTTTCATGGAGTAAGCATCTTGTTCCACATCTTCAAGTTCTTCTTCTGTGATATCTTGGAAAAAGGCTGCCCCACAGGGCTGTTCAATGAAGAGCAGAACTGGTATTTATGAAGGGATCGTTATCTTTCTTTGTTTCCCAATTGGGGAAATGGTTGATATATGACTCATCAGGTTGAGTTCTAGCCTTAGACCTTGTGTAAGGTCCTCCATGAGGTGTTTGAGACATAGTACGGTCCATGTTTTGTAACTAAAACAAGTGATATAAAGCAAACAAGGAAGAAGATCCTTTCTGAGGAAATCTGAGTTATGTTTTTGGACAAGGGTAATTCTAGGGATAGATTTGATAAAACTTGATCTCAAAGTGGTGATAAAAAGATAAGATTTGCTGACCTTTGTCTTGGACAAAGTCACTTTGATAAAGATGATGATGTTTGATATGATGAGATCAAGGTATTTCTAGTCTGAACTTTTGAACTAACAATGCTTTTGACAATAATTGTGCTTTAAAGAGAAAGGGTAATCCTTAATGTTTAGAGATTCACACAATGTTCTTCACATTTTCCTGGGATAAACACTAGTTTTGGACACCAAGTGAAGAATTCTTTCAAGGTTTTAGCTCAAAACAGGAATATAGTATATCTGGTCAATTGCGATACAATTTCACCGATTGTGGTAAAATAACTGGTCGATTGCGGTAGTTTATCATTGATTGTGGTAATAAACATGATGATTGTGGCAATAAATGAATCAACTGTGGAAAACTTCCTTCAATTGCAGCACAATGCGGGCAATTGCTGTAAAGGAGGAACAGTCTAAAAAAGACTAGAGGATAAGTATCACTGCTTGATATTTTTGAATTATCTGGAACAATGCTTCTAATTTGCAAGATAGTTGACATTGACAACCATAGACTTTAACACATTTGACTTGTTTTGACAGTTTGGATGTTTTGTTTTGTGTTTTCAAAAACTGATCAAAGGAACAAGCACAATAGACATTGTGTTTCAAAGAATGAAGACTGAAATTGTGTATGTTCTACAACTTTTTCAAGTTGCAAAGTTATCATGAGGTCTCAACAATGAACAATCAGATTAATCTAGGTCAATGGCTTTAGAATACAATGTTATAGGCCCAATGCTTGAATGTCCATTAGCTCACACAATAATTTTCTTGCTACTAGGACACAAAGGTCCACGATGTAGGTGCTCGTGTTTTTGCCGTTTCTAGATATTGTTTCCGTGGAGTGAAGATCTCTTTCACTACACAAATACCATGGGACACATATGTTGGGAATCTTGGGGGGAAATTTTGCAACCCCTTGCACTATAATAAGGTATCTGTTTGGAGGTAAAATAGGTTGGCCTCTAATTAATCAAGGTTGTAGTAAGGGTCCGTGGTGTCTTTCCAATCGGTTTGTACGTGTGTGACTCACTTAAGAGCCTAGTTGATCACGCTGGCTCCTTAGGGATATTCACCCAATCCAGACTATCATCAACACGCCTCGCTCGAGCTTGGCTAGATAAGATGGAACTTTGGTTCATGCCTTATTTATATACCGATCAGAAGGATTACCGGTTTAAGGTTGTTCTCTGAGGAAGAAGCGCATTCCCCGGACAGGTATTTCTAAAAAGTGTAAAGGTTTGTAATTTAACAGTTTGTGCAAGTGCACCCAAAACTCAAGACACAAGGTAAATCGATTAAGCTCCAAAGTTTGAAATGTGAACTAAGCTACACCACCATACAAGCACCAATGTTCAATT
>MU225207.1:638052-654339 GCA_018584345.1 Thuja plicata
TTATCGCCGTCCTCATAGTCTACAAGTGCGTGAAGTAGATAAATTTGTGCAATGTCAACTTAAATAATATACGTTGTCACGAAAATATTCTATTAAATTCTTTCAAATCCCCGGATTTGATGAGCTAATGAAAGGTAAAACATTCTGTCAATAATATATACCGAAGAAAGAGAGAACCTATGATGGTATTTTGAGCTGTTTTATCTTTAATGTGCATATCCATCAATTTTTTGACATTTCATAATGAATTTTCGACAGCAGTGCTATACCTTCAACAGATAAAATATTAGAGAATCATAATTTATGACAATTCTTCTGACAGTAATGCTATACGTTCGACAGGGAAACCTGTTGAAGAAATGTTGCACGACTATCGCTATTTCGACAGTTATAGTGTCGCAAATAGAAATTTTTTGATAGAAAATTTGACAGTAATGCTATATATCAAACATGTATATCTGTCAGAGTTAGGTGGAAACTGTCAGTATGCCAACAGTTATAATGTCAAAAAGGATATGTTTTTGACAGTTATTTTTGATAGATATTGTATATTTCCGATAGGTCGTGGTGTCAGAATGCCGATGGCTGAACCACAGGAAATGTCATAATGAAGCTGTTGTCATGTGTAAGTTTTTGACGTGATCTGGTGTCGGTAAACCGACGGATGTGTCTTTTGTCACAATTTCCTACGCAAAAATGGCGACAGACACATGTGTTGAAATACCGACAAATAAGCGTTGGAAATCTGACAAATGGCCATCAGAATTTGACCTCAAATGTACTAGTGAGCCTTCAATTGGTCAAATAGAAGATCATATGTGAGCTTCATTCCTGAGAAATTAGACAGGTTCTTATTTATTGGCAATTTAGTTAACTTTGATTTGGATATGCATGCCTCCATTCTGTCGATGTCTGGTTCAGACCATTATCCTGTGTCCCTAAATCTTCTTGAACCAACCTTACCAAAGAAAACCCCTTTTAAGTTCAAAAAAATGTGGTTGATGGATGAGGAATGTATAAGAAACATAGAGAATTGGTGGAATAATTCCAGCTTTAAAGGTTCTAAAATTTATGTTATTATGCAAAAATTGAAATTAATTAAAAGAAATTTAATTAAATGGAACAAAGAAAACTTTGGGAATATTTTCAAAAAAAATATAGAAGCATAAAATGATATTAAGCTTCTAAACAAGGAAGTATTTTCCAATGGAATGAATGTGGCTTCCTTTCATAAGGAGAAGGGTCTCCTTATAAATTATGAGGAAAAGGAAGAGAGCTTCTGGAAATAGAGATCTCGGGAAACATGGTTAGTTGAAGGTGACAAGAATACAATTTTTTTCACAATAGCATAAGAGTAAGGAGAAAATTAAATGGGATCATGTCAATTAAGAAACCAAATGGGGATATTTTGGAAAACCCAAAAGATATATCAAAGGAAGAAGTAAAATACTTTGATAAAATCTTAAACAATGAAGAGGGATCGAATAAGAAAGCTCAAACAGATCTTCTAAGAAATATTCCAAAAATTGTCACTGTAAGCAAAAATAAAATGCTCAATGCTAAATTTTATAATGAGGAAGTAGAGAAGGCCCTCAAAAACCTTCATCCAGACAAATCCCTCGGCCTAGATGGTTTTCCAACATTCTTTTTTCATAAATGTTGGCCTTTCATTGGGGCAGAGATAGTAGATGCATTAGAAGGCATGCATAATTCAGGACAACTTCTTAAATAAATTAATAATACCTTTATAACATTAATTCCTCAAAACCCAAATATAGAGAGCTTTGAGGATTTTAGGCCTATCTCTCTCTGCACCACAATTTATAAATTACTTATAAAAACTCTAGCTAATAGATTGAAGAATCTTCTTCCTGAATTAATATATGAAGACCAAACAAGCTTTTTCTTTGGGAGATCTATTCTAGATGGGGTAATAATAGCTCAAGAAGCGATCTATACTGTCCAAACTAACAAAAAAATTAGTATTTTAGTAAAGCTAGATATTGGAAAGACATATGACAAGGTAGGTTGGCATTTTCTATGCAAATGTTTAGAGGCTTTTGGTTTTTCCAAACTGTTGATTAATATGATCTTTGAGTGTGTCTCTGGTCCAAAAATGTCTATCATGATTAATGGTTCCCCAGAAGGTTTTTGATATTTCCCAAGGTCTAAGGCAAGGTGACCCCCTTTCCCCATTTCTTTTTATTTTAATGGCGGAAGCTTTAGGTAGATCTTTGACTGAAGCACAGAGAAATGAAATTTTAGAAGGTATTAAAATTACTTTTGATTTAGAACCTTACACTCATCAATAGTTTTTGGACAATAATATTCTCTTTGGAGAAGCCAGTATTAAATAAGCTATGACTTTCTCATTTATTCTTAATAACTATTCTATTTCCTTAGGACAACAATCAATAAGGATAAATCTAAGATTTTCCTTTTCAATACAAGCAAAGAAATGGAAACAACAATTTGCAGAACACTAGATTTTAAGATAGGTTCACTTCCATGTAAATACTTAGATTTTCCCTTAGATAAAGGCAACAGATCTGAAAACTTATGGAAAAATGTACTTAATAATATAGATAAAAGAATAGAATCTTGGAAAGGAAGATGGCTAACTACTGCTGGAAAGGCCATGTTAATTTAAATAGTATTATCTACCACCCCGATCTATCAAATGATGTGCCTTAATTTACTAGAAGGTATTAAGAATAAAATAACTAAAAAACTTAGGAATTTGTTTTGGCAAGGCTCTAACGACAAGTCTTGAATGGCGTTGATTGCATGGAAATCGATATGTAAAAAGAAATAATAAGGTGGCCTGGACTTTAAGGATCTTAAAAAAATAAAATTTAGCTTTAGGAGCAAAATTAGTTTGGCATATGATCCAGAATCTGGAATCTAAATGGGTCAAAATTATGAGATTCAAGTACTTATATGGGAGAGATGAATTAAGTATTTGTATGCATCTTTCTCCCCCAGGAGGTTTGAGAGTTTGGAACTTTATCAGTGACTATAGAAAACTTATCTTGGAGGGTATAACTTGGGATATCAGGGACAGTGGTAAGACACTTTTTTGGGAAGATTCTTGGGGTGCTTTTCCACCACTCTGAATAGAGATTAGTGAGGATAGAGTCATTGACCAGATAATATCCTTTAGAGGGATATTTTTCAAGGATTATTTAGAAATCCCATTTAGCGAACCTGCTTTAGGATGGAGGTGGAAGTCCTTTGAGAATTTAGGCCTTTACAGTGATAGTAACAAGAATTATGGAGACCCTGCATAAGAGAACAATCAACCCAAGAAAAGGAAGTGATGTCATAATCTAGGAAAATATGAATAATGGTCAGTATAATACTAAAGATGGGTATGCTATCCTCCAAGCTTCCCCTACGACACCCACAAATTTACCAATTGATTTATGTTGGAATAAGGATTGTATTCGTAAAGTAGGAATGTTTGCTTGGGCTGCATTACAGAAAAGGATCTTGACCATAGAATGGTTTAGGAAAATAGGTTACCTGGGTCCATCATGATGTCCTCTTTGTGAAGAAGCAAGTGAGAGTGTGGATCACTTACTTATTGGATGTAACTTTTCTAACCAATGTTGGAAATGGTTAGCAAGGAAGCTCAGCTGGTCTTCAGCCTTCCAAAATGACATTGTGGAGGTATTCAAAAGTTGGCCTAGAGTTAAATGACATGATATGTATAAAAAATATGGAGGATCACTCCCTCTATGTTGATCTAGGAGATCTAGAAAGAAAGAAATGGTCGTATCTTCAAGGAATCTAAATTAAGCTTGGATAAATTTTTGAACAAGGTAGAAGCAAGCATTGTAGAAATGGTTAAGTGTAGAAACATGCTTGGGAGAAAAAAATGTCATTTTCTCTAGAGAGGATGATTCTATTAGAAATAAATGGTTTGGCTTAAAGATTCCTACCTTTTATGGTATTAAGAAACAAGCTAGTATAGATAAATGAGCGAATTGTATATGGAAACCTCCCAATTTTGGTTGGTATAAAATCAATTTCGATGGAGCTTCTAGGGGTAATCTAGGTAAGGTAGGTGCTAGATGTTGTATTCATAAGTGGGATGGATCTAGGATATCTAGAAAATTCATTTCTCTAGGGATAGAATCAAATAAAACAATTGAACTGAGATCCTTATAGAAGGTATGTTGTTATGAAAGAGAATGAACCTTGATAAGATTTAAATAGAAGGGGATTCATGTTTAGTTATCAATGCTATTAGAAAAGGAAAAATTCCAAATTGGCATCTTAATGGCTTGGTGATGCAGAGGGTTTAGGGTTCTAGTATTTATTCCTCTAAAAGTGCTTATTCCTTTCTCTAACCATCCAATGGTTATCCCTCCATGTGTAATTCTTCCATATGGATCTCCAAGACCCTCCCTATCAACTTTCCTCATAGGTATAGTTGATTTGGTTGAAAACACAAATACTCCTAGGTTCAACTAATCCCACTAGTCCTTCAATTTCCTAGGCTTTTCCACTATAACTTCCCCAAGAATCCAAAACCCTTGCTTAGGATCTCTCCCATACATTCCATAGATTCTTGTCTATGTCATTGGCCATTAAAAAGTTCATTAGAACCTTTTCCCACACTTCTGGATACTTTACCAATCTAATTATGGTCAAATTCACTAGGAGGCCTAATTGGCTCATTTCCTAGTAGGTCAAATTTCACTTTTTTGGGTCTAAAGCTCCCAAATATTTCAAAAAACCTCATAGAAGACCTTGAAAATGTTCAAGTTTACCACCAACTCTACTATAATCCAAAATCCTAGCTTCTCAATGCACCCACAAATCTAGTTTTCACAAGGCCCTAGTTTTTAGCCTTTATTCTAGGTCTCTGGACTAGTCAAGACAAAATGCCATCACATTGGTCTTCAAAATTCCTGTCATCATTTCTCACCATTTTATTCTTCATGGGAAAACTCTAGGGCTTCTGCACATGCCCCTAAGTTCACCATCCAAGATCATGGGTGCTTGTTACAATTCATTCTTTACCCTGTCCAGGCTCACCTATTCCTAACAGTCAGCCATAGGGCTTCACTCTTGGTCTAGAAAATCCATTGAAAAAACAAAAATGAAAGAAAAAACAATATGTACAGACCCTAACCCTTCACCCCCCATGGTTTTAGCCATTTTCAATGGTGGATGTCTAGGTTAGAGGCATTTTCACCTCTTTAACTCTGCAATTGGAACTTGCAGACCAGTGGCTTCAAATCTACTATAACTCTACACTCCTATAACTTCAAGAAAACTAAAATATGAAAAAGAAATCTATTTTGAAACACTACACCCCATGGGGTAAGATATCCTTTCCCAATCCGTACACAGTCGTACAAAATGCAAAAATCACTATGAATTACAAATATACAGTCAAAGACATCCGTACAAAGGGTTCACAAATAAGTTGTGCAATCCAAAACTTCATTAACCTCCTAAAAATCATCCATCCATGCTCAAATACCCGAGCATAGGTAGTTACAACCGCTCCAATTCCCATTTGTAACTTCTTGCAGAAAGTTGCAAAAGTTGCCAGCAACTTTTTAGCATTTTTGCTTTTTGACTCTCCTAGTCAACTTGATAAATGAGTTTGACTTCCATGACCCTAGTTAGGTTACCTAGGGTCCTCAAAGACACTATAAACCCAAGTTACCCAAAAATAGAAACTTTTCCCTTTGTAGGCCAAAATGACCACAATATCACTTATGAGCTAATTTGGCTCTTACAAACATGGAGATGAACCAAATTGGATCCAACCTAGCCGATCTGATTGTAACTCACACAAAACACCTAACATAACCCTAAAACATGCTAAATACATCAAAATGGGAGGTACTCTTCACCATACTCCCCTGGGACAAAGAACTTGAGTCCGTTGAGTTAGGAGGTCTTCAATGGTGACCCCATGCTTCAGAATGTCTGTCCCTGTCATCCAAGTGGCTTCACCTTTAGGTAGTCCCTGCCACTTGATTAGATACTCTTTGTAGGTACCCTTCCTTATCTTCTTGATCACCTTAGAATCAAGTATATTGTCTAACTATAGAGGGTGTGCGGTAGGCAAATCCTTGATCCAATCTGCATCTTCCAACTCTGAAAGAGTTTGTTGTCCAATTTCTGAGGATGGTCCCTTGTAGGGATACAAGTCACAGACATTGAGGATTGGTGAAATTGATGAACTATAATTGATTGAATGTTTGAAGAGGTTATGTTGATGATCACCAAGACATAAAAAGTTAATGCAAGGCATTAATTCAGTTAATGTATTGTATTATCATTGATGTCAACTTGATATAATTTGTATGGTCATGGACATATTGCTAAAATAATTCAGAGAACCAATGAATCAAAGGCTATGCTATTAGTAATGCATAAAATTTAAGTATTCACAAAGTAACTGTATACACCGATGGATAGAGTAAACCAACAAGAGAAAAGTCATAGTGTTACCCAATGAGAAGAAGCACAACATTACCAACAAGAAAAGTCATAGTGTTACCCGACGAGCAAAGTCACAGTGTAACCTGACAAATAGAATTGCAGTGTTTCCAGATGGACGAAGATCCCGAAGACAAATGAAGTTAGACCAATGGAAAAGTCAGTTGTCACCGATGACCAACTAAAGTATTGACTGACAGAACAGAGAGTTTAGAAATGACAAAATGCTTAGCTGTCAAGAGCTAAATATAGACTTAACTGGTACTTATCATTGTTTTAATCGACAAGATAAAGCCAGAGATAAGTAAAGGATTTAAAGTTGCTTTGTCCAGTTGGCAAGAAGATTTCTACAAGATTAAACTAGATTTTTTATTTAAATCTAATTGGCGAGAATTATGGATCATGCCAAGATCAAGAAAGCCAAGAAATGGTGAAATCATATCTACATAAGAGACAATCTTATTCAATGTGAATAAGGGGAGTGATAAGAGAATAGATACTAAAGAGATTCTGATGGAGAAGAAAGTCTTCATTCAGACCTGATCAATCAAGATGAGGAAAGAACTAAATTTTGCAGACATTGACGAACAGTGATACAACATCACAAAGCAAAAAAGTGTGGAGCAAAGGTATTGAATTGATAACATTGATCAAAAAGGTAATGCACTTACAATAGATCTAAAAATATGCAATTCAAGTTGTATATGTGAACAAATCAATTTACTGTTTCAGTTTAACCATTGAAGCATCAATTCTCTTAATCGAGTAGGACTTAAAAGTCTTTTCTAATTGAGATACATCCCAAGGAGTATCAAAAAGTTTGATCATAAAAAGTAGCATTGGATATGCCCGATACCTATTGATGGACCAAGTGAGTGTTTGATCAAGGATGGTAGCATTAGATGCCAGATACTAAGTGACAAACTATTCATTTAAATCCACTAACAAGGTCACACCTAACAGTGTGTTTGTAACCTTTAACAGGGTTGGCTCTTCACCAATCTCACTTCAGAAGAGTGAAAATTTAGGGTACCGCTCCCAGTGGTTTTTCCCTTAACAAGATTTTCATGTTAAAAATCCATGTGTCATGTGTCTATGAGTCATTACTTTACTATTTTGCATTTCACATAAGTAAATCTGGATTGATCGGTATACACTAATTACTTACTGTGTTTTGGTAAATAGAAAGACTGCTTATTGGTAAACATAGAGAAGAAGGTTTTACAAAGCATTCTGACAAGTAGTAATTTGATATAAGTATTTCAAGGCATTCATCTTATTGGAATAAAGATAAATAGAGGTATAATTTTGTGGTACTAAGTTTGAAGGGTTAAATTAAGGATTAATTTTTGAGGCCATTGATTCACCCCCCTATCATTTATTACTAACAGAAATGCCCAAATCTGGAGGCAAATCCACTTCATATGCATTCTTTCCATACTTATGCAATATCCTTAATGGTCCTATCTTCTTCATGAGTAATTTGGTTTTCTTACCCTTGGGTAGTCTTTCCTTTCTGAGATAGGCAAGTAATAGATCCCCCACCTTGAACTGCAAATCCCTCCTTGTCTAATCTTCTTTGAATTTATATTTCTCTCCTTGCTTCTGTAGAGTATTTTTGACTTGATCATGTAGCTCCTTCATCTATGGTGCAAATGACTCCCCCTGAGCATTCCTCTTGTCTTGTAAACTGAGATCCCTCAACTCTAGAATCCCTCTAAGATGAGCCCCGTAAACTATCTCAAATGGGCTTTTACCAGGTACTCCTATTAATGGAGTCATTATAAGCATATTCTACTTTCCCTATGATATGATCCCATGACTATGCATGTTGCTTTGTCAAACATCTTAGCAAGTTCCCAAGTGACCTATTTACTACCTTCGTTTGTCCATATGACTGTGGATGGTAGGCTAAAGAGAAAGATAAGTTTGTACCTAGCATCTTCCAAAGGGTCCTCCAAAAGTGACCCACAAACTTACTATCTCTGTCACTCAATATATTCAGGGGTAGTCCATAGATTCTTATAATGTCTATGAAGAATAAGCCTGCAATATGTGAAGCATCATTGGTTTGCTTACATGGAATGAATGTGTCATCTTACTAAAATGCTCCACCACAACAAACACACTATCATGTCCCTTCGATGACTTTGGTAATCCCAAAATGAAGTCCATACTTAGACACTCCCAAGGCCTCTGAGGTATGGATAGAGGTTGGTACAACCCACTGTTACTACTTTTTCCTTTAGCCCTCTGACATATCTGACAATGCTCCACAAATTTCCTAACATATGATTGTAAATTAGGCCAATAGTAATGCCTATTTACTTGATCAAGTGTTTTATCCACTCCAAAGTGGCCTCCCAAGCTTCCTTGGTCTTTCTCCTTCACAATGTTCTCCCTCATTGAGCACTGAGGTATACACATTAGGTGTCCTTTGAACAATAGTCCCTCCTACAACATATAGTCAGTGAAGTCCACTTTGAACCCCTGTTGGAACTTTACACATGCCTCATAGGCATCTTTTAAATCATTATCCTCTTTGTAGAGGTCTTTCAAATCATCCATTTCCACACTTTTTAGTTGCACCTCCTGTATGGCCAATATCCTTCTGCTTAGAGCATCAACAAACTTGCTTCTAACTCCCTTCTCGTGTTTGATAACAAATTTGTAGGCTTGCAAAGACTCTACCCACTTAAGATGTCTCTGGTTCAATTTCTCTTTCCCATTCAAGGAAATAAGGGCATGGTTATCTATGTAGACCACAAATTCCCTTAGTAGGAGATAGTGTCTCCATTTTTAAAGGGCTTGTACCATAGCATACAACTCCAAATCATAGGTGGAGTACTTTTCTTTGGCCTCATTCAACTTCTCTGAGAAGAATGCCACGGGGTGTCCCTCTTGAATTAACACTGCTCCTATGGCTAGCTTACTAGCATCACACTCCACCACAAACAACTGGTTGAGGTTGGGGAACCTAAGTGTAGGTAATTCTTCTATCCTCTTTTTCAACATTTCAAATCCTTGGTCTGCTGCTATAGTCCGCTTAAACCGACATTTGATTCCTCCTTTGATAGTGTTGAGGATAGGGGCACATACATGACTAAAATTTCTCACAAATTTCCTATAGTAGGAGGCCAATCCATGAAAACTCCTAACATCCCCTATGGACCTAGGTGTAGGCCATTCCAAAATTGACTTAACCTTATCAGGGTCCATCTTCATACATCCATTAGCAACCACAAAACCAAGATAAACTAATTCAGTTGTCAGGAACTCACACTTTTCTTGATTGATAATCAACTTATCTTGATGTAGCCTCCTCAAGACCATCTACAAATGCTTCATTTTCTCCTCCTTGGACCTGCTAAATATCAAAATGTCATCAAGATATACTATTACAAACTTGCCAATAAAATCTGCTAGCACTTCATTCATGAGCCTCATGAATGTGATAGGTGCATTAGTTAGGCCAAAGGGCATTACTATCCACTCATATAGTCCTTCATTGTTTTTGAAGGTTGTCTTCCATTCATCACCAAGCCTAACTCTGATTTGGTGATACCCTAAATTCAAATCCACCTTGGAGAAATAGCAAGAACCACCCAAGTTATCCTTCAAATCCTCAATCTGGGGCATTGGAAATCTATATCTGAGTGTGATCTTGTTTATATCCGTGGAGTTCATACACATCCTCCATTTACCATCCTTATTATGTGTAAGGATAGTTGGCACATCATAAGGACTCAAACTCTTCCTTATCAATCCTTTCTCCAACAAATCTTGAATCTATTTTTCTATCTTTGCATTTTGACTTGGTGTCATCTTATATGCTACCTTGTTTGGCACATTTACTCCAGGTATGAGGTCTATCTGATGACTCACATCCCTCATGGGTGGTAATGCACTTGGAAAACCATTATCGACTATGTCATGATACCTTTCCAACAATTCTTGTACCTCTGGTGGCATGTTGGCTTTCTCCTTGGTCTCCTCCTTTGGCTTCACTATCACTGCACAACAGACCCCTCTCTCCTTCTTCATAGCTTTTAGAAACTCCTTTCCACTCAAGAGCATCACACTGGTTCCCAGATTCTTCTCTTCATTAGGTTCCTGTGATGGATCCATTTGAAACTTCTTCCCTAGCTTAGTGATTAGATAGTTGTTCTTTTCTCCATCATGAATAGCCTTTACATCATATTTCCATGGACATCCTAAAAGAAGATGACATGCATCCATGGGAAATATGTCACATAGGACCTTGTCCTTATACTCACCTATTTCAAACTCCACCATGGTTTGTTCATCTACCACTATTTGTTGCCCCTTGTTTAGCCATGATACCTTGTAGGGAGTGGTATGAGGTATCCTTCTAAGTTTCAGTTTCTCCACCATCTCTATTGATACTATATTCTCAGTGGATCTAGAGTCCACTATCACTTTGCATATCTTTCCATGAGACCTACAAGTAGTCTTCAGAAAATTCTTTCTTTGAGGTGGCTCTATGGTATTAGGTACTTTCAACAAAGTCCTTCACAACATTAGATTCTCCCCATCCAATACTGGCCCTGCTTTGGGGATAGGAGAAGTGACACTTTGAGTATCATCCTCTTGCACCAACTGATTTATTCTTTCCCCCATAGATGATGTGGAGGTCTTGTTAGGACATCTACCCATTATATGGCCCACTTGAATTCTGTTATAACATCTACCAGTGAACACTGAATTTGTCCTTCCTTGGGACTGAAATCTACCTCTTGGAGGCCCTCTTCCTATGTATCCCCCTCTTTGAAAGGAACCTTTGTACTGATTTCTCCCACTATTTTCCATAGACTGATTCTCTTCTAGTCTACTTGGGATTTTTCCTTTTCCAGAGTTACTCCTTCCTCTGAATCCTCTATTATTGTTATTACCCCTTCCTCTTTGATGGAAATCATTCCTCCTCCTAGCCTTATCCTCTGCTCTCAAAGCCAACTGAAAACACTTATGCATACTGTCAGGAGCCATCATGATAATTTCATCTTGGATTCCCTGCCTAAATCCATATAGGTACATTGCTAGCTTCTCCATTTCTTCTTCTTTTCTCCTTGCCCTTAGGCTCAATTTGTGAAAATCCTTGGTATAGGCACTTACTGTCATCTCCTTTTGCCTCGAGTTATCCAACTTTTGATACATTTGAATCTCATAATCAGTGGGGAATAATTGTGCCCTCAATCTGATCTTCATCCTCTCCCGAGAAACTATCTTCTTCTTTCTAATGGTTACCCTATCATCCTGCATCATGTTCCACTGCACCAATGCATATCCTTTGAGTCTAGCCTTGACATAGTTTACCCTCTTCTCCTCTGCCACTTCTTTATAATCAAACTGATTGTCTATGGCCTCTAGCCAATCCAACAACTCTTCACCATTCAAGATACCACAATAGTAGGGTATGTGTTCCATGCTATCTTTGTTGATGGAATTAAAGGAATCCAAGAATACCTTTTGGTATTTATCCATCTCCACTTCTTTTCCTTTAGATTCTCCTGACTGATTCTCAGTCTCTTCATCATCACTCCCATCTCCCCATTCAGTTACTTTTTTCTTACTCCTTGTTTTTGACACACTAGCCTTCTCTAAGAGGCCCTGAACCAATTCTACAATGGCATCCCTACTCATTTCCTTAGGAGGCATGATTTCAACCTCTTGACTCTCCTCCACTTCAGGCATACACAAACTTCAATAATTTCTGGCTCTGATACCACTCTGATGCAGAGGGTTTAGGGTTCTAGTCTTTCTTCCTCTAAAAGTGCTTATTCCTTTCTCTAACCATCCAATGGTTATCCCTACATGTTTACTTCTCCCATATGGATCTCCAAGACCCTCCCTATCAACTTTTCTCCTAGGTATAGTTGATTTGGTTGAAAACACAAATACTCTTAAGTTCAACTAATCCCACTAGTCCTTCAATTTCCTAGGCTTTTCCACTAGAACTTCCCCAAGAATCCCAAACCCTTGCTTAGGATCTCTCCCATACATTCCATATAATATTTTCTATGTCCTTGGCCATTCAAAATTCCATTAGAACCTTTTCCCACACTTCTGGATACTTTACCAATCTAATTATGGTCAAATTCACTAGGAGGCCTAATTGGCTCATTTCCTAGTAGGTCAAATTTCACTTTTTTGGGTCTAAAGCTCCCAAATATTCCAAAAAAACCCATAGAAGACCTTGAAAATATTCAAGGTGACCACCAACTCTACTAGAATCCAAAATCCTAGCTTCTCAATGCACCCACAACCCTAGTTTTCATAAGGCCCTAGTTTTTAGCCTTTATTCTAGGTCTCTGGACCAGTCAGGACAAAATGCCATCACATTGGTCTTCAAACTTCCTATCATCATTTATCACCATTTTATTCTTCATGGGAACACTCTAGGTCTTCTACACATGCCCCTAAGTTCACCATCCAAAATCATGGGTGCTTGTTACAATTTGTTCTTTACCCTGTCCAGGCTCACCTGCTCCTAACAGTCAGCCATAGGGATTCACTCTTGGTCTAGAAACTCCATTGAAAAAACAAATATGAAGGAAAAATAAATATGTACAGACCTAACCCTTCATCCTTCATGGTTTTATCCATTTTCAACTGTGGATGTCTAGGTTAGAGCCATTTTCACCTCCGCAACTCTGCAATTGGAAATTGCAGACCAGTGGCTTCAAATGTACTATAACTCTACACTCCTATAACTTCAAAGAAAAATAAAATATGAAAAAGAAAGCTATTTTGAAATAATACACCCCCATGGGGTCTGATCTCCTTAGCCAATCTGTACATAGCCGTATAGAATGCAGAAAGCACCGTGAATTACAAATGTATAGTCAAAGACATTCGTACAGAGGGTTCACAAATAAGTTGTGCAATCCAAAACTTCATTAACCTCTTGAAAATCATCCATCCATGCTCAAATACCCAAGCATGGGTAGTTACAACTGCTCCAACTCCCATTTTCAACTTCTTGTAGAAAGTTGCAAAAGTTGCTCGAGCAACTTTCAAAAGTTTCTAGCAACTTTTTAAAATTTTTGCTTTTTGACTCTCCTAGTCAACTCAAAGAATGAGTTTGACTTCCATGACCCTAGTTAGGTTACCTACAGTCCTGAAAGACACTATAAACCCAAGTTACCCAAAAATTGCAACTTTTCCCTTTCTAGGCCAAAATGACCACAATATCACTTATGAGCTCATTTGGCTCTTACAAACATGGAGATGAACCAAATTGGATCCAAATTAGTGGATCTTATTGTAACTCACACAAAACACCTAACATAACCATAAAACATATTAAACACATCAAAATGGGAGGTTCTCTGCACCACTTTGTTGAAAGGGCTATGGAGATTCTCTCCACATTCAAACATTATTCCCTTAATCACATATACAGAGAAGGATACAAAGATGTCGATACCTTAGCAAATGAAGGAGCAGATGGATTATCTCAGGAAGTCATTTTCCCAAGTATCTCAGATGACAAAGGATAGTATGTTTTGGGTAGAGTATAATTTGATGTAATCTTAAGACTTGGTATGTTATTATTTAGCTTAGTCTTCATTACTTCTACTCAGATATTTTTAGAGCTTCTCTAGCTTTATCCTAATAGATCCTCCTTAGATCTTGGTTAAGAACCCAATGAAGAAGGATCATCCTCCCTTTGGTTCTTAGGTAAAACCTTAGTAAATTCTAATAGGGAAAAGATAAATACACGAAGTATTTGAAATAGAATGAAGGCATCTCGAATGCTCAAAAATTAGAATGATTTGATTTCGGAATTAAACTATGACAATGTAATTCTCATAAACCCTTTGTACCAATATCTTCTTCAAAAGACTCTTAGTATAGCCAGAAAGGAATATAAGGTTGAATAGAAGCTATCTTGAGTATATCTAAATCTAGGCTACTTCTATTTTAGATCTAGGTAAGAAGAATAAAATACTATCTCATCTCCAAAGTACATCATCGAACCTCTCCTTTATCCCTGGATAATGATTCACATTCTATAGACTATCATAAATTTGTTTATCCAACGCTCTGTTGGGGTTTTTTTAACTTTTCAAGTAGAAATTAAATATAGGTACTGACACTATTAAAACTTTATTTACATATACTTATATAAAATTATACATTTATGTAAGCATTTGTAGATATATATATCACTAGACTAACTCCAATTCAGAAAGAATCATCACTATTAATGAAAAGAAAAGATAATAAAAACCTACCACATGATACATTTCCTCATACGTGCCACACTAAGAAATGAATGCAATAAATTTATGATCTTCAAATCATCACTCTACTACTCAAAATCCGGGCTAATTATTAATAGAGAATCCACGTCCTTACCCTAATTAATACTAATAACTTTTTCAGTAAGTCATTGTGTCTTTAAGAGTCTTTTATTCGTTCGTAGGCTTAAAGTTTTTTTCACACTTTGGAAGAGTAGACGAATATAAAGCCCAAGTGGATACCCCAATAAGACTATGAAGTAAGAAGCGTAAGACAAAATTTAAAAATGAAGTTACAGAGTAGAGAATTAGAGGAATTGTTAAATTCAAAAATACATTAGTGGTGGAGGCTATAATGAAGGTTTTAGGAGATGAATACCTAGGTAACTTAGATAGGACAAGGGTGAATTCAGATATTACGTCTATGTTTCTTGCCCTTACTATGTTCTTTGAAAGAGAGAATAAAATTGCAAAGGAGATTTGTACGAGCATTTTTAAAAGTAGTATTCTTCAAAATATTGACATTGTCTTAGATAACATTGATGAAGCTCTTATGATACCTAAAGCCAGGAATTATGGAAAATCCAATCTGGGGGATTCCCCTGTTCCAAGATACCCCATTTTATGGGCCAAAAGTTGGGAAGCCCTAGAATCTACCATGGTAAGAAGGAGCAGCAAATTGAATTTTCTGACCGGGATCTTTCACGTCAAACACCAAGACAATTTGAAGTGGTTGGTGGATTATTTAAAGGAAGTAAATATTGCAGGTTTTGAAGTTGCACCACTAGTCATTGTATCCTAACAGTGAAAGTGAGGATGAAGAGGAAACCCTAGTTAGGGATTATCACTCGGAAGCATGGTCATTCACTCTCAGTGGTTATCTAAAGAACAAAGGCAAGGGCATTCAACTGGGATAAGTAGTAATCTAAAAATATATACTTAAAGACAAATATAGAGAGTATAATGGTAGTCACTATAATAAGTTCTATTCTCAGCAACATTATACTATATAATCCAATCTTTTTTCTACTGGATTACTATGTATATAACTACTAATGGTCAAAGGTTACACTTGAAGTTGTTTAGTATTGAGTAGACTTAATATAAATAGTATTTTTAGCTATTTAAATCATAGCATACTTGAAGCATATCTCATTTAATTTTCTGTCTAGATCAACTGATTGAGTAATTTCATAAATATTATGGAGGAGAAAACTAATTTTCAAAATAATCTATAATGGTTGTATATCTCTTTTGTTAAAATTATTAGGCTTCTTATCAACATCCTGTTTTAATGATTGTATCTCCATATTCATAAAAGAATTATCTGCCTCTCTGGATAAACAATGTGTTGATCATAAGTAGATTTTATCATTTACTTTGAAGTCATATGTTTTGGTGTAGGCTTTTTCAAAATCTAGTTTTATAACTAAATGATTTGAACAAAATATTTTTATAAACATCTACCCTATATATACTTATATCATGATAAGTACCTATTATACTTCCTCACTGCCTAATACTGTCTGCCATTCTTTTTCATTTATATATATAT
>MU225207.1:654536-676384 GCA_018584345.1 Thuja plicata
CACACACACACACACACACATATATATATATATACATATAACTATATAATAATGATATACATATAAATATATTTAGATTATATATTTTATGTTGAACAAAAATAAAAATGGGCTCTGCAACTTGGTAGGCGCTTTGCACTCTCTGCTAGTTGGGTGTGTCTGGCATCTGCTTGGCCCTCTGTACTCAGAGGGTCTTTAATGCTACCTCATCCCTCATTAAAGGATGTTCTTGACTTCAGATGACACCATTCCTTCTTCTGGAGATGCTTTGAAGGTGACCCATTTGAACCTGTTACCTCCGGAAACCTCTAGATAAGCCACCAAATATTTTAGACAGGTGTTGGTGGGTTCAAAGATCAACAAGAATGGAGCCAAGTTTCTCAAAAAGCACCAAGAAGACATGACTAGAGGATATGAAGGACATGGACCAGGAGGTAAGTTTTCTGCCTCCAAGCAACTTGTCATTTCTCTTAACCCTAATATGGTTGATTTAATTAAAGAAAAAAGAAGTAAATTATGTGACTCTACTATTTTATTGGCTTCTCAAGATAATAGTAAACTTCCTTCTTGTGTTTCCATGAAAATCTGGTTTCATTTAGTTTGGAATTCTAAACTAGGGTTTAAATTATCGCTCTGTAGAATGGTTCAAAAAGGTCTTTTATTATTATTTCCCATGACCCTATTAGTCAAAAAGTCATGGTCGATAAATAATTCTGGACCATTGGGACCTACATCTTTCATGCCCTAAGTTGGTCAGATAGGGTGAACGGTGAAGAAATCATGGCCCTATCATGCCCAAGATGAATCACCATTAAGCGTATTCCCCCATTCCTCTAGAATGTTATCTCAGAAGCACTTGACTCTCTGGGTAGAGTCATCAGAGTTGACCAATCTAGTATGCTCCTCCCACACCTTGATGCAAGGGTTTTTATTTTACTCAAGCTGGCTATCAATATCCCTGACACCCTGGTATTTGAATTGAAAGGAGAGTCTTTTAATTTCCCATTGGAATATATGGGTGGTCTAAATTCATGTTTCCTGTGCAAGAGGGACGATCATAGGAGAAGGAATTTCCCTCTCTATTAGTCCCCAGACCTAAACCTTGTCCCCCCACCAGAGATGAGACCATTCTGCCTAAGAAGGTGACTCTTAGAAACAACCTTCTGCCTCCCATTGGTGCTCAGAATGTCAACCCTCCTATTCTTCCTACCCCAAATACTATCCCCTACTCTCCCAAACTTCTTAACCCTAACTCTTCCTCCCTTGATGCTTTGTTTGTCTCCCTTGGGATGGATAAAGTTGCCTTGTTTTTGCAAGACACTCTAGATTGTTTAGGTAATGGGGATAGTATCCTTCCTAATCCTAAGAATAAAAATAGAAGGCACTCCAAAAATGCCCAGCAGTTGGCTTTGGCCAGAATTAGAAGGATTGATGGACCTTTCAAGAAAAGGAGAGGCAATGTTAATGAAAAACTAGTGGTGGTGACCACACCCAAAGTAGAATGGATAACAAGGGAGGTCTAGATGGGAGGTCCCTAGAAGAAGGTAAGTATGAGGCCAAGGATAGTGGTCAAGTATATATGGATACCACATATTCATAGTTTGAGATGACTGATATTTATCCTCCTAGCAAGAGCTCACTTCATGATTATGACCTAATGGTCATCCCTGCTGACCCCCTGACTCCCCTTACTGGTCCTCTATCTGAGCCCTCTGATCTAGCCCTCCCTTTTACCCCTCCTAGTTTGGATGGTGTCAACAAGAGGAGGGATCCTACCCCAAAACCTCACATATAGGTATCTTCCCTCAAAGATGTCTTTAGTGAAAATGGCATCAACAAGAACTAGTCCATAATACCATTTGTTGAGAGCCCTTGGGAAGAAGTTCTCAAATATAACAAAATCAAAAGGAGACCATGATCTACAAACTCTCTACCAAGAGAAGAAAACCCCATGGTGGAAGGGGGAAACTATGGCCCAAAAGGTGGTAATAAAAAAAGAGGTAGACCAGTAGGCTCTAGCAATAAAAAAGAGCCTAGAGATGCACATACTAATGAATTCCCTAAATGATATTCAAGATTTAGGAGCAGTTCTAAATCCTCTACATGACCTTATGGATCTTATAATATCCTCCTAGAATGTCAGAGGACTGGATTCCTTAGATAGAAAATATATAGTTCTGAGATTCAGAAGAGTCAGTAAGGTAGTTGATTGCTTGATGCTTCAAGAAGTCAAAGCCACTAGTTTTTCACTAGATATCTCTCTAAAATGCACTTGGAGGGATGCCACTTCCTTATCCACCTCACATAGTAGGGGAAAAGGTGGCATTTACATCCTACTTAGTCCCCTCTAGGAAAAACATGTTCTGAACTGGGGCACTTCACCTTGCAGTAGGGAAATCTGGATTATCCTTGAAGATCATAACAAAAAGTTTTGTTTATGCTTTGTCTATGCCTCTAATTACTCAATAGTAAATTTTGGCCATATTTTTGATGTGAGTTGGTTGATTTTTTGATGTAGGTTGGTCGAAAAAATGACCACTATTGTCGTCAGAGTTTTTGCGTCGATTAAGCGACCCAAAAAAAGTTGTGTCAAATTATCAACAGTAATAGTGGTCGAATGATCGACTGTATAATGCATTGAGACTCTCAACATTCCTGTCAATACAGTCTGTTGATCATTGTCATTGTCATCAAACTATCGACTTTAGAATGCATTGAGATTGTGGCAATAAGTTGATGCAGTTCATTGGTCATTGTCATCATCATCAAACTATCAAATTTAGTATGTGTTGAGACTGTGGCATTCTGGTCAAAACAATTCATTGATCATTGTCATCATCGTCAAACTATCGACTTTAGAATGCATTGAGATTGTGGCATTCTGGTCAAAATAGTTCATTCATCATTGTCATTGTCGTCGAACTATCGACTTCATAATGCGTTGAGACTGTGGCATTCTGGTTGAAGTAGTTCATTGATCATTGTCATCATTGTCGAAATAGAGACATCAGAATGTGTTGAGACTGTGTCATTTCGGTTGAAGCAGTTCATTGATCTAGTTTTGGTCCGTTGAAATAGAGATGTCAAAATTCATTGAGATTGTAGCATTCTAGTTGAAGAATTTTGTTGATATATTTGATGGTCATCGAAATAGCGATGACATATTCATTTTAAAAAATAATAATATATATTAATCATCTATTAATATATACTATATTTCCTTTTACTAATATTTTCATTGAAAGTATAGTAGTTGAATTAGAATACGCTCCAGAATGCTTACAAATCTAATTACTTAGCCCTTATAATATTTTCTTGAACATTAATAACAGTGTTTTTATCATTGTTCTTACTATCGTGTTGTTATCATTGTTCTTACTATCAATAAATTATAGTCTATAAATAACATTTTGCATAATTTTTTTTGCTTTTTCTTGATTAGGTCATTGTATATTTTTTTATTGATTTTATTTATTTCATAATGTCTTGTGTTTGCAATGCATATACAATTGTTGTCACATAACAATACATAGTTTCTAATACAAAAATTAGTACTCTAGCTAACATGCATGCTACAATCAATTTCAATGGAAATATTTTAAATTGTTTTTTTCTTTCCATGACAGTGTTTTAACAATGCAAATGTTTTAACTCTTGTTGTTTCTAGTATGAAAGATGTGCTAGTTGTTAAAAATATAACAAGGCAATCATAAAAAAAAAATAAAAAATATTGAAAATTCTATCTATAAATCAAATGATTTAGCAAAACAAAAATAATTACCATACCTGAAAGCTCTCCTTTGAATAGTACCTACAATGTCAAATATTAGTTCATAAATAATGTATTGTCATCTAGTTGCAATTTTAGATGCATTTGAACCCTCTTACCAAAAATTGGATTCCTATCATTGAAAAACATTGATATTGTAGGATAACATATATTCCTATTCAAATGAAAATACAGTTTGTTGTGTGTAAAAACTATATGCATATGAATATGTTTAATCTATACGAGAGGAGATACATATTACCTAATTTTATGACCACTTATCTTAAAATCTAACATATTAGTATACCATGTATATAATTTAATCATATCATGCCTTCCTAACATATGCATTGAACTACTAATATCAATGTCTACTAAACCCCAACATGACAAGTTGTAAAAGTGCAATTATACTAACCTCACTACTCAAATTGACTTACAATTCAACTACCAAAATATACCTTTAAAATTATTTACCATCCCATACCATAAATAATTTATAGATTGTCACATGTAAAAGAATAGAATTGGAGCTCTTCTCTTAATTTTGATTTTATATATTTGTTATTAATAAAATTCTAACTTTTCTCAACCAAGACTCTATATGATTTAACATTAATTACTCAAGAAAACATTAGAATCTAAACAAAATCAAAAGGGGCTCTTATAAAAACTCTATCATAATTCTAAATGGAAAATCAAATATCACTGATATAATTCAAAAACTAGTCACTTCCAATACATCTTATTCCATCCATAAGAGTAACTATAATAATTTTATTATTAGAACATAAAGCATTTACCTAATTTGAGAAAAACAAGTTCAAAGATATTTTAAAAGACTTCTAAATAATTCTTCTTTCAACAAGATCAAATGAATTTATGCTGCTACAAAACCTATGATTTCCTTTGTGATCTTTTGTACAAGGTTTTAGGACCTTTCAAATCCTACTTTTACTTAATCAAAACAATTAAAGATCATAAGCTTAGAGTCAATTTTGGAAAATCAACAGAGAATGAAGATACATCGGGTGATACTAAAGACATTCAACATCAGATTTTAAAAATATATCCATCTTTTCTGACTTCAACTCCATGTGAAATACAAAGTCTAGCAGCAGTTAGCAATACAAAAATAGAAAGTGTCATGCCTAAGGGAAACTTCACATAGAAATATCAGTAATTTATTTGAATATTTTTGTTAAGGGTATGTATATTGTAGTAGATAAGTGTTCTATCCATATTAAAATTGTGTTTACTCTCTCACACACCTTATCACCTTGAAAAGATTGACTACTTAAGTGATAATCAAGCAATTGGATATGAATGTGAGTGTGGTAATGATCTCACTCTTGCATATATATAAGTGTTTGAAGTGAAATGAATTTATCTTATAATAGCTACAATAAATAAAATGCTCCCCCTACCACCCCCCTCCTCCCCCCAATTGAATCTTAATCATTAAAATAATAAATATTCATGTGAATTTTACTTATGTAAGCATAAATCACCTTGTATGCTTGTTCTCTCCTTCCCTTTGGGTTGTGTGTGTATAGTAACCCTACATTCATTAGTTGTGGACAACAATAATTCCTCTTTTGTGAGTAACCAATAAATGATTTGTTCATGGTACATCACAAATCACCTTTGAGTGCTTAAATGTTCTTCTAGGTCTCATATTGCATTGGAAAGTAATATTGTTGAATGATATTATTTCATGAAATAAATTAGGGAAGGCCATAAAAAGTCAGATTAATATCTGTTTGCAAATATGTTCTTTCTTTTCCCTACACCCTTTTCTAGAAAGTTAAAATTGAGAATGCTTAAATGAGTTACGTGTTTATTTTCAAAGGGTTCAAGTACATATGATTTTTAGGATTAACAAAAAGTGTAAATGATAGATTAATAATAATCATATGAAAACTGGCAATGGTGAAAGTAGGTAAAAAATACACAATGTAAGATGATGTAAATCTTCCTATCTTCTCTTGCCAAGAAGGCTAACTAGGAGATTAATATATATTTGAAATGATAAATGCTTACCTGATCTTGTATTTTTCCAATGGCCAAGTCAAGAAAAGGATAAACATATATATCTTCCTTACACCCATGCTTTTGAATATATTTTACAAACTAAGATTAGCTAAAATTAGCTCATGAATGTATCTTCCCTATTTAATGTCATCTCAATACGTAGAAATAGTCTTTCTCTCCTCCCTTTTAGGTAGGGCACTTTGGAACAGGTCATCATTATGGCGGTATTAAAAAAAGTAATGTGCATGTTAGTGCCCGCACCCTTGTCTAGCAATATTTTGTCACATAAGGTGTGCTGCATAGAATGTGTCACTTGTAGCATCCTCCTTTTGTTCTACTCTTGTCTTCTTGAGAACATGTACAAATTTTCTTCAATACATTATAGGAACTAGGTGGCGTTGCACATGGAAACAACAATGGCATGCACATGTTCCATTGGATATTGCAATGATGTTATTTCAAAAAGAGAAATCAGTTGTGTTTGTGGCGATTTATCCATGATAAAAAATGGCCATTACACTCATGCCCCCTCAATCCAATGGCATCTATGATTCTAAGGTCTCCCTTTTCATTTGGATTTAGATTTTGATATATGAATGAATATTATAATACCCTTCAAATCCAACAACCACCATGAGGATTTGTTACTTGCATCAATAGACATGCGACATGTAAGATATATGTGTGGAATCCTAACCTCTTTTATTGGCATAAAGCATTTCAAAAGAATCCATCTCTTATTAGGCCACTATGGATTATGGATTTCAATTATAAAGTAGGTTGCATGCCAATGAACTTGATATAGTGATTCATTTTGAGTGCACAATTTGTCTTCCATGATTTTCATTTTCTTTCTTTTGGTTTTTATTTTTTTTCTATAATATGGCACCCTCCATACAGATTTGAAAAATTAACAATAGTTTTAAAAAATGATAAGGCAAGAGAGTTTATGATCGGGGAAGAATGATGATGAATGCAATTCCCCAAACAAAAACTAATAGATGTAGGATATAAAGACATAGTGATATCTTTCAATCAATATGTTTTTTAAAACTCAGAAGTTACAACCTAAAGAAAAGATAGGCGTTTAAGGTTAGTATGCTACAGTCAACAAGAGGAATCAGAGTGAAACTAGAGATCAATACAACCATGACAATAAATCCAAAAAATAAGGCTTCTATTATTAGTGCAAGGATAGGTATGTTCAATGCCATTAATGGCAGTGGCACTCATAATGCTAGAGGTAGTGCATTGTGTCAAAGTAACAAGTAAATGTGACATGTTTCAAAATAGTTTTGTTAAGATGTTGAATACCAAGAGAACATGACAATGATGGCATGTCATTGAAGGATAAAAATAACAGTTTACAATAACAAAATTACATGAAGGATGCATTAATCCATGACCGTCATACACAACATTCATTTATATGAGAAATATGAGGGTACTGTTACCAATATAGAGGACGATACCAAAAATAATGCTATAGAAATGCTTAAGTAAGCATAAAATAATGGTTTCAAATAAAGAGCAGTATATATCTAAAGGAAATAGACCTATCATAATTACAGTCAAGAAGAAAATAATAAAATCATCACTAGTTAAAATAGTGACTAAGAAGACATCACTGTCATAAAGCATAAATATGTTGATTACTCATTAGCGAGGTATGAATGATACATAGCGGAGATTTAAACATGTAGTAGTAATGATCAAGAGATGCTGTTTCAGACCACCAGGAATCAATGTTTCAAATAAATTTCATAGAAATAATCAAAGATGAAAGCACAATGTTTCTATACTAGGAAGGAAAACAACCAAAGAGATGAATATATAGTAACCATGATCAATACCATGGAAATGATATTAAGGCATATAAATCAATGATATTCAAATATGGGGATTAAAAATATTGATACACAAATATAAGGGACAATGGTTTCAAGCCATGAGATAACACTTGTATGAAGGACAACACCAACATGAACATTGTAAGACATAATGACTTTGAAGATTTAACAATCAAGTGAATTTTATTGCAGTGCATAGAAGGTAGTCAGAACATTTTAAATGATAGATTATAAGAACACTGGAAAAGTCCCAAATATTATTGAAAAATGATACTGCTACATTAAGGGAAAGATGTGTGATGGATGATCATGAACCATATGGTCGAACCCATATTTGCAGATTTATTTATGTTCAAAATTAGTCAGGGAAGTATCTCTTTGCACTTATGCATTTATCTTCTATAGCCTTCTAGTTTATACATTATGTTTCTTACTTATATTTTTTTATGTCATTTATCAATGCTATATTATTTAAATCTATGTCTCTAATAGTTATTCTTGTCTACTATTGATTTCTTATTATTTCCTCTTTGATGCAGATAAAAAGATAACAAGGTCGAAGTAAAAATACAATTTCTAAAACCACATGGCCATAGACTTATATTTTGTCTACCGACAGTGTGAGGGCACAGTGAAAAAATGGTTATCTTCCATCCATCGCGGGGTGGCAAAGCTCATAGATTTCAACCCCATGATAATCGAAGCAGTCGAACAAGAGCTGTCGATGGTTGAAAATTCACAACCGATGTACACGGATTATTTTAACTAACATGGCACCATATAATGATTTTCGCGTGTCATATGGAGTCTGCTTGACTAAAGTTAAACTGAGTTGTATCCGATCAGATTAAGATTTGATCCAACGGTCGAGCGTAATGGTGCTATCTCAAATTTTACCCTGTTTAAACATCACATGATAGAAAAAAGAGTGATAGGCATCCCGGGCCCTCCAAAAGCTACATATGGAACAAAAAGATACAGGTGTTGGTATCTGGTTGGCAGAATAGAATGACTAGAATACATGGAGGCACATAAAGTAAAGTAAAAGATGGATTACTTAAAAGAAATATTTTAGCACATGCTTTAAATCAACGGTTGGGACTTAATCGAGTGGGTAAAGGTGATCGGGGAATAAAAAAAGCATTTAAGGGAGATCTGTGATTGTAAGATCGAAGATCTATGGCTCAGCATCACGGTGAAACCAAAAAGTGAATGAAGTTTAGCCATTATGCAGTAGTGAAGGATGTGACAAGTAATAGCGATGGGAAAAGGACAGAAACCTTTGACGACTGTGTTATATTGACTTATTATGTGGCATTATTACTTTTTATTATGCTTAGGGTTTGTTTTATTGTTTGATTATTTGACTTCTACATGCAGATTGTAAAGGTGGCGAGCGTGGTTTGATCAGACGGTCCAGATTCTTGAAAGCGTAAGGAATGATTGCATGCAGATATGATGATCAATGCCATGGTTATGGTCAATAAGAAAATCATCAATATGGGATGAAATATATGTTAGAAATGATTTCTTAGACATTATGAATGAGACTATGGATGGATATACAATTATAATACCATCATAATGCAGATCCACTACTCTAATTTTTTGACTTAGACATATTATGAAGAGACTATCGATTATTGTCATTAGTTAGCATATGTTATCAAGTGAGGATAATCAAAAATTAAATTATTGTAATTATTAAGCATCCATTTTTTGATCTTAGGATTAGGTTTTTGTTAGGAATCGTCATGTTGATCTGAAGCTTGTTTGCATCCTTTGGGTTTCATACTTATAAGGATGCCAAGATCAGCACATAAAAAGAACAAAATAAGAACAACTATTACTATAGTCAGATGGGATAGATGGATCAATAAGTGCAAACTTGAATTCTATCATACTATTTTTCCAAAATCAAATAAAGATAAGTCCTTTTTCTTTCACATGTACAATTTTTTTATTATCATTTTACAATTAGTCCCTTGGATAAACCAATAGAACTTCTTCAAAGTGAGTTTGATGTGCATGCTTCTTGATTTGATTTATAGTTTATATTTTCAATTAGTTTTCTCATTTTGTATGGTTAAATTCTGTTGATTGAGGCCTCAGTCAATTGGTTTGTCATCTGAGAAGTATAACCCTTTTGAAATATCTCTGAATTTATTTTAGGTTGCATGTACATTTCATAACACCTTTTAATTGATAAATTTTCTTGTAAAATTGTCTCTGAGGTTGAACATAAGATTGGAATGATATTGACTCTATTGCCCATGGTTGATTAAGGCACTGGTCTTTCTTTCTTATTGGATTGTGGTCATAGTTTCACTATTTATAGTTTTGAGATGCTTTATCCATCTTCTCTATTTAGTTAATATCTTGAATCCATCAATATTCTTTAAATATTTACAACATTACATTAAATACATGATAGTTCATTTCTCCTAGTTAAGGATCTCAGTAGTAATTTTCCTTACTCTGGGATAAATAAGTTTGAATCACATATTATCTTCTCTAAAAAGCCCTTAAGCTTTGGAAGACAAGTTTAGGGTATAGGCCCACCAGCCTTGGTTCTGCAGAGCCAAAATTGCAGAAGGTTGATACTTGGATTAGGTTGAAACCTTGTCAGTTGGAAAATCACTTGGGTTTCTCATCATTGGATAGGAAAAATCCATAGGAAATCCAATCTTTTGATTTGAGCACCAATAGATTGGTGACTCTGCTGGGGAACAATTATCATTAAGGAAAGTTTTTTAGAGTTTTTGGTAATAGAGGTTAGGCTCTACTGGGAGAAAAGAATCCATAAGACAATAAGTATTTCCTTCTAAGAAGAAGGTGGTGACTCTACAATTTTAAAGTTGTGATATATTTGGTTATATAATTTTGTTATTAATTATCTCATGTGGGGTAGAATACCCTTGTGCATCTAGATCAACTTGAATTAGACTTAAGCCTAAGGAAAGGCATGACTTCAAGTGTAAAGGTATCATATGTAACACATATGATATACCCTGATAAGGATGATCAAGAGTATGCTTGTGAACATTCCCTAATTCAAGCCATCATAGTCATGAGAGCAGTGATGAAAATTATAATCCTTTTTCCCAAGGTAATAGAGGAGGAATTGAGTCTTGACATGATCCAAATCAAGAAATGACTGAAAAACATAAAATAATTAACAAATGGGATGTTGTATTTTGTGAGATGGATGATGCAGGACCAGAAGATGAATAAATGGTCATGGCTCTTAAAATACAGCTAGAAGAGATACTAAGGAAAATGAGAATAACAAGAAGTACAATCACATCACCAAGAGATAAAGAAGCTCCTAAGGATGATAAAAATGGATATTACAATCCTCCTCATAGGAAGAACATTGGGAATATCTTTAACAATGATCATACCAACCCCTTGTTTGAACCAGACAATAAAGGAAGACTTGAGAGAAATAATAATGATTGGGAAAGAAGAGATCATTGGGGACAATGGAACAATGCAGAGCAATATAACCAAAACAATACAGTGAATCCTAACACATATGACCAACATGAATAGTATAGACATCAAAATAATGGAAGGATGTATAGTGGATATCAGAATAGCAGGGATCATAATTATGGCCCAAGAGATTATAACACCAACTCAAATCTTGGACCAAGAAATAATCAGAGATTCTAGAATGAAAATCAGTAGAATCAAAGACATGGAGCCATCAATCAAAATGGAAACAAATATAGATCCCCAATGGTTTCTGACAGATACAAACAATTAGATTTTTATGGCATAAGGGGATGTCCTAATGACATAAAAAATGAATTAAGGAGTGCAATTCAAAATTTTTTAGGGAATGGGTCAGAATCAACTAAAGTGCATTGTGTAAATTTCAAGAATGTTATCCAAGAATTTGATGAATTCAATGAGGATGTATACATGAAACTTTTTGTTCAATCCCTCATAGAAGCTGTAGCAGAATGATTCAAACATTTTCCAGACAGATCCATATCTAGTTGGGATGAATTTGTAAATCAATTCATAGAACAATTCGGTGATCACAATGATACTTCTTTTGCTTCACATGAGTTGACAAGTATGAAGAAAAATCAGAATGTATCGGTGGCTGAATTCAAGAAAAGATTCAACAAGGTTCTAAATAGGATTCCAAGGGATGTTCAGCCTGTTGATGCCTTTCTAATTAATTTATATATGGGTGCATTTGATAGCAAGACAAATTATGAAATCAGATCTCATAAGCCTTCTACTTTGGCACAATCTCTCAAGATTGTTATAGCTATTGAAAATGATAGGAAGGCATCTGGTATAATCAATAAGAGGGAGGATACTCAGTTTTTAAATCCAAAAGAGCCTAAGAAACACAAGGAAGAAGATAGATTACATAAGCTTATGAATATGGTGAAAGGCCTCCAAGTGAATAATGGAAGAGACAATTTTAAGAACAACCAGAATAATCAGGCACCATATAAAAATTATAGATATAAATTGCAGGACATGCCTTATAGCATAGAATGGAAGGATGGGAAACCAGTGAACAAATAATTACATACTCTTGATCCATTGAGGGAGAAAAACCATTTTGTGGAAAGTTCTCCATGGTGTGAAGCCTGTAAACTACCACATTCTTATGAACATTGTGTTGTTTCCCAAAAATGGAGAGAGGATGAAGATTAGAATGATGATCAGCAACCCATAGTGAATAAATTATCAACAGATCCTATGTGGAGATATGATTCTTATATCTCTTTAGATGAATACTACTGCATGGATGACCTAAATAGAGTGTACCAATATGGGGATTATTAGGATGGTCTTCCAAGATTAAGAGAATTAACAGAAGAGGAGAAGAAAGCATACATAATAGCTGTAGTAGAAGAAGCAAGAAGTAATTACAAGTTAAGGAATAAAACAATGAATACAGACCGAGGGAAAACTGACCAAGGAACTAATCCAAGGAGGCTAAAGCACAAAAAACATTTCTCAAGATAAAAAGGTAGAACCTCAAGGACTTTCCAACAATAGTAAGAGAAAAGGTAGTTAGTACATCTCTTCCTAATGAATGTTATTTCATGTCTAATGCATTATCTCAAGTTAAGATATCTATTCCTTTGCTTGAAAATATTGTCTAATATAGGTAATAAGGAATATCTTAACCAAGACGTAAAGGATCCTCCAACTATTTATCTAGGAACTACTTAAAAAAAAAATGGAAATCAAATTGATCCTTTCTATCTTACTCCATTGATAAACAATATATTGGTAAAGAATTGTATGATAGATTCTGGTGCAACAGTGAATATTATGCCTAATGATGTAATGAAAGAATTAGGAATGAATGTTGATACCAAGTTTGGTAGATGTTATGATATGGATAATAGATCAGTTCCTGTTGTAGGCATAATGAAGAATGTTGAATTTAAATTTCCTACATGTCCTGAAATGTCTTATAAAATGGATATTACTGTGGTTGAAGTTCCTTCCAATTATGGAATGCTTCTATCTAGACAATGGTCTAGCTTAGTAGGAGGTAGTATTCAATTAAATATTTCTTATGCTTCTATTCCAGTAAATGGAATGGATGTAAGAATTGAAAGGGATACTAGAAATCCATACATTATTGAGGATGTGGATCCAAGCTTGGTTACACACTTTTTTCATTATGATATGGACAAATTTCAGGTATGTATTTCAAAAAATGCAATGCATAATACTGAGCCTATTGAATTACATGATGAAGTAAATAACAATACAATTTGGAAAATGTATTTTGATGGTGCTTTCTGCAAGGATGGTAATGGAGCTGGTGTCATTTTCTTTGCCCCTGATAAGAAAATATTTAAATATTCCTTTTTACTAGATTTTGAATATACTAACAATGTTGCAGAGCATGAAGCTCTACTTCTTGGTTTAAGGATAGCTAGTAAGCATGGAATAAAATGTTTAAGTGTCTTTGGTGATTCTGAATTGATTATTTCTCAAGTTAAAAGTAAACTTGTATCTAAGAAGCCTCATCTTAAAAGATATAGAAATGAAGTATGGGATTCTATAGAATGTTTTGACACTTTATCTATTGACTGGATAGATAGATCAAAAAATATCCTTGCAGATTTTATGGCTAATTTGGCATTGAAGAATAATGACATGCCTTGTGAAGACATAGTTCAAGTTGAAGTTAAAACTAGGCCTGCTATACCTGAAAACATCAGCAATTGGAAAGTCTTTGAAGATGACAGAGATATAATCAAAATTTTAGCATGTGAACAAGAGTATGAGGATCAATTGATACACTTGAATGCTCATGTTGAAATAGAGAATGAGAAAGAAGTATTGTTTGGAAAGGAAGTCATTCAACTTAAAACCAATAAGGTTCCAAAAGGCCTTGTAGAAATGGAGAGATTGTTTGACAATAAAGATTAAAAAATGGACAAGAAAAACACTAATGTCACAATGGATGAAGTAGAAAGGATAAACTTGGGAAATGAAGAGACTCTAAAGGAATTATTTGTGGGTAAAAGTTTAACTCCCAAGATCAGAAAAGATATCATCAGATTATTGAGAAAATATAGCCAAGTATTTGCTTGGTCCTATGATGACCTCAAAGCTTACCGAGAGGACCTTTTTCAACATGAGATACCTTTGAAGCCTAATGCTAAACCATTCAGAGAAAGGAAAATACTTATAAACCCTACCCTAGCTCCCAAAATGAAAGATGAGCTAATCAAGATGAGGGATGTTGGTATGATAAAACCAATTAGACACTCAACATGGGTTTCAAACTTGGTCCCTGTCAGGAAGAAGAATGGTGATATCAGACTTTGTGTAGATTTCAAGAATCTAAACATATCATCATTAAATGAAAATTACACATTACCTAACATGGAAGGATTATTACAAAAGGTCATAGGGAATGAATTATTATCAATGATGGATGGGTTCTCAAGATATAACCAGGTGAAGGTAAAATAAGAAGAACAATACAAGACAACATTTACTACACCTTGGGGTACTTATGTATATGCTAGAATGCCTTTTGGACTCACTAATGCAGGAGATACCTTCCAAAGAGAAATGAATGTGGTCTTTGAGGATTTCATTGATTTAATTATGGTGGTGTATCAGGATGACCTAACTGCTTACTCCAAAAGGGCACAAGATCACTGTGGACACTTGCAATAGATTTTTCAAAGAGTATTTGAATATGGGATATCTCTGAACCCAAAGAAATGCCATTTTGCAGTAACTGAAGGAAAATTATTAGGGCATATAGTATCCAAGAATGGGGTGAGAATAGACCCAAAAAGGATTGTGACAATTGATAAAATTGAGGTTCCTACGAGTGTTAAAAAGATCCAATCCTTCTTTGGACAAATAAAATTTGTAAGGAGATTTTTGCCAAACTTTTCAGAAGTAATTAAACCAATTGCTATGATGTTGAAAAAGGGTTCAGACATGAAGTGGACAAATGAAGCTTTGGAGGCATTTGTAAAGATTAAAAAGGAAATTAAGGAATCTCTTGTCCTCAAATCCCTGAATTATACTAAGCCATTTCAATTATTTTCCTTCGCATCATATCACACCATTGTTGTTGTCTTACTACAAAAGAATAATGAAGGATATGAACAACCAATAATATTCTTTAGTAAAACCCTTCAGGCCTCTGATTTAAATTATGATATCAATGAGAAACAAGCTTATGCACTTGTAAAGGCAGTAAATTCCTTTAGGCCTTATTTGGTAGGAGAAAAAGTGATAGCCTATGTTCCTAATACAACAATAAAGGATATATTCAGACAATCAGAAGTCACTGGGAGAAGATGTAGATGGGTAAATCAAATTTAGGAATTTGATATAGAGATCTAGATTGGTAAGATTATTAGAGGACAAGGATTATCAAGGTTGATGGAAGAATCAAATATGGATGCATTACAGGTAAATTAGATTGATCTAAGTGAAACTCAGACAAGTATTGAAAGTTGCCCTTGGCCCACTAACACAATATAGTTTTTGAAACACATGAAAAGTCCTGAAAAACTTACAGATAGTCAAAAGAGGACAGTAAAATTACAAGCATCTAAATATATCTTGATGCAAGGAGACTTATACTAGAAAATAGGGATGATATACTTCTTTTGTGTCTAGATACATACCAATCTAGAAATGTGCTTAAGGATCTCCGTGATGGAGCATGTGGTGGACACTTTTCAGCAAAAACCACTGCACATAAGATATTGAATGCAAGATATTATTGGCCTTGCATATTTAATGACTACCATGAATATGTTCAGATATTTTAAGGAAAACTCAAATATAATGGTGCATCACCTCTCAATCCTATGTCTACTAAAGAACCATGTTAGAAATTTTTGGGAGAACTCAAATATAATGGTGCATTACCTCTCAATCCTATGTCTACTGAAGAACCATTCCAAATGTGGGGAATATACTTCATAGTTGAAATCACTGATACATCTAAGGTGGGCATAGATGGATTTTGGTAGTGTAAATGATCAAATTTGGGTGTGAGATGTGTAGTTTGATTGTTAATTGTTGATTTCCTTTACTTTATATTTAATTGAATGGTATTGATTAAGTTTTGCAATTGTGATTAAGGAGAAGATAAGATATTCCCTTTATCCTCAAATGCACAAATGGGAGATCCAAATTGATCAACCCTAAGGAAGGGCTAATGCATAAATGAATCAACTATTTGGAAAGGAGAATAGAAAGAGAGATAACTTAAATTTTGTTAACCATATGTATAGAAATGATATATGACAGTAATTGAAGAAGTAGGAGAAATGTACTAACCTTGAAATATTTCAGATCAAAGAATGCTATTTTCTGAGGTTTGTATTGAGTTTCTAGAAAAACTGACAGTTGATCCCAAACCAGAACACATAGACGAACAAAACCCATAAATCTTTTTCCATTCCGATGTCATCTTATGAAAAAGGTCAACCTTGACCCACAAATGTCAACCCTGACCCAATAATGTCGACCCTGACCTGCACAGATCCGAAAGTGACTCTGTTCACGGATCTCAGAAGTTTGCCGAAAAGGGTATCCAGATCTGGTCTCAAATCAACTATTTTGTACCTATACCTGCAAGAAAAAGGAGATTGTTTGTTGGGGGGGAGGGGTTTGCCTTGGCCAAACCCCAGTTTTGGAATTAACCTTAAATATATGTAATTAAAATTGCAGAAATGGACAAAGTAAATGCATAAATTCACCTTGCTTGAAAGAGTCCTTGTGGTGGATTCGAATCCTTGAATCCACAAGTATGCTTCAAAATGTGGAATGTAGAGAGGTAGGATATCTTCAATCTCTTTCTTGTAGATCTCAAACACTAAATCTTGAATGGGTTCTTGAATTTGGAAGAGGCTTGGAAGAAGATGGATGGAGAGATCACCAAAAGGGCACCATGTAGCTTCAATCCTTCAATGGCCTCCAATGGATCTCCTTCATGAAAATGGATACTTGAATGAATGGATGCTTTCTTGAAATCTTTCTTGATGGCTTGTTTGAACTTCACTTGATAATGCTTGATCTCAATGCTTGATTAGAAGACTTCCTTTGCTTGATGATGGTTAGAGAAAATGAGAGAGAAAGATTTCCTTTTATATGGAATTAGGGCACAATCTTCCAAGGAGGACTACATAGGAGGATTAAATTCCCATTAAAGCCTTTACCCCTAAGAGAAGACCTATATTAAATATAATTAAGGAATCAACGCTTTGGAACCTGAAACAGCTGACCTGGAAGTAGGAAATACTTTTCGCAAAGGGCGATCTCCAAAATCTGTGAGACCCCAGGATCTGAACCCTAGGTCAAGGTCAAGGTTGACCCTGACCTAGGTCAGGGTTGAGGTCGACATAGACCTGAAAGGTTGACCCTGACCCTGAAGCCCAGAATCACCAGTCTGCACTTCAAAATGCAAAAATTAGGCTAATCAGGAGTGGAAAGAGGGACATAACAGGGGAGAAGCCATGTCAAGATCAGGAACCCATTCAAGGCGCTTGTCATGACCCCAAACCACTTACTCAGAAGGCTAAACACATCTACAATGGAAGTGCTTCCATTTTCCGACTATACATTTAGCCCCCACTTTAGCAAGAGTATGAGTTGAACACAAACTCTTGGTAAAGGAGAATATACAAAAAAGACAATCTTATTGAATTCAAAAAGGGATAAAGAAACCCTCAAGCCCCCAAGGGAATTAAGTCTTTATCAACCCTAAGATCCTGATAAGAGAGACATCACTTAGTTAAGTAGAGAGAGAAAAGGGTGTGATTATCTCGCCCAATGAGAACTTATGTCTTATTGTGAATCACAAAAAAAAATGTAATTGGAAAGATGGAATTGAACTGCCTAGTGAATGTGGCTACTCACTAGTCAACCCATTAGGGAGATCCGTTCTTAAAGGGATCAAATCATTGTAAATTGAAAACTGGCGGGATCAAGTGATTCATGTAAATTTAAACTGGAGGGATCAAGAGATCCTAAAAAAAGTAAAAATGTGACCATGCTTTAAGGATTAGCTTCTTTTTAATCCATAAAGGGAAAAAATTTCAATCTTTGAAAACTATTTTGAATGTGTGTGCAAAAAGTGAGTAGAGTGTATGCCCCCACGTTAAAGTCATTGCTATCACTTTAACAGGAGCAATGGTTTTAACGGAAACATCAACAACTCTACGAGTTACGTTTCCACTGCGAGATGCTCCAAAGGAAGACAAATCAAGGGAAATAAAACATAAACATACATAAGAACACAAGAGGGATCTACCTAATGTGGGGTTAGTATGATCATAAGATAAAATGTACATATAAAATATAATATTATTGCAAATGAATTGACATCATTCCCCAAATAAAGTAGAACTACAATCACAAACGAGGAAAGAAACTTAAGAGTTACAAAGAAGAATATTTTTGGACCACAACCTGGAGACCAAAAAGAATTAGTGCTACCATGTCGCAGATCCAAGCAGATTGTACAAGGAATATAGTTACAAACAATATCACAAGTACAACATAACATGAAACAACATATAGAAGAATGTAGATACATATAGAGGATTTGAACAACAGTTTTGATTCCTTTATCACCTTGCACCAACAAAGTAACAAGGGTCGTATAAAAGAATCTAACAAACAGTTAGAAAAACACATTACGGGGGAAGCACAATACAACATACAAACACACAAAGGGCTACCATAAAGGATGAGCCAATCAAGCATGTTGTCAACCCTCCACATCTTGGTTTATGTTATTTAGGGTAGGTGGGCAACTCACAAGAGGGACTATATCCAATATAGTAGGAATGATAGCCAGTTCCATACAAAGATCCTCTTGAGAATCACAATGTTCATTACTAGGTGTAATTGTTAATTGAGTTGAAATCATATGAGGTAAATCATTATCAAGATCAACGGTCTCATATTAATCACTAAGATCAATAGGATCATCGAGAGTGTCTTCCTCATCAAGATTGATTGAAATGGGATCCAAGATTCAAATAGGATCATCATACTTATTTGTCTTGGCATCATGAATATTAACATCCAACACATCAGGCATATGTTGATCGAAGGTAGGTAATGAGTTTCAAATCATAGAAGCACGGGCTCTAGCATTAGCTCTACACTTCTTACAACGTTCATTAGCAGATTTGTTACATTTAACTTTATTTGGCACATGTTGAGAACTAGGAGGAATAACAATAGGTTCCTTCATAGGTTCTATAGGAGGATTATTGATAGGTTGTGATGGAAGAGTAGAATTTTGATCAATCTTATTAGTAGCAATAGATAAAGGTGATATTGCAGGAGTAGGCAAAATACCACAGTTGGAATCAATCTGAGGCATACTTAACTCAGCAATTTTGTGATGTTTGTAAGCTTGATAGGAGCGAAAGAGATGATCAAGGTAAGGCAGACATGAATTAGGTAATGAAGGACAAATAAAATTGATAGTAGCACAATCTCTAGGCCGAGAAGGTTGAAACAAACTATGATTAATCATTTTAACTTCTCCATTATGAATGAACTTAAGACATTTATGAATGGGAGAAGTGATAGCATGCATAGCAGTTATCCAAGGTAAACAAAATTTGATTTGGAATTGATCAGAAGTAGGAATAATGATGAAGGTAGTATCTATAACCTTGCCACAAAGTTCAATAGGTAAGCTAATAGAACCAAGTGCTGGATAAAGAAAGTCATTACAAGTTTGGATCCATGCATCAGATGAGTCATAAAAATCACGTTGTAAGCCTTTCATAAAAAGATTTTACTCAGTAATGACATTGATTAAAGATGTGGGATCAACTAGAAAACCATGAGTAGTATCGTAGAAATCCTAGCATAGATATAAAGGGGACCATCAGGAGCTTTGATTATTTCAGAATCATCAAAGGTAATTAAAAGTTCCCTAGGTTGCTTATCCTTAGTTTGTTTTTGATTTTTAGGTGGAATTGGAGGTTGAAGTGGAGGTGAAGGATCTTAAACATTAATTTGAGATGGTGCAACACTCTCCACATGATCAAAAATGTTATTAAGATCATCCATCTTTGAATCAAAAATAATGTCTATAGAAGATGGTTGAGCTATAGTATTAGTATCATGTGTAGGTAAAGGATTGGTATAGATTTGAAGGTTTTGATTAGGAGGAGAAACAAATTTATTCCCATTACCATCAAAATTATCAACAGACAAAGCCTTAGAATCAATTAAGTCTTGAATCTTATGCTTTAGAGAGTAACATTTTTCAGTGTCATGGCCATTTTGGCGATGGTATTGGCAGAAAGCTTTAGAATCAAAGGATTTTGAAGCTATAGTGGTAGGAAGAAGAGGTCAAATAGGAGGAAAAGTAATCATACTATCACTTAACAACCTACTCATTATAGAATGCAAAGTTTCAAAGAGAGGAGTAAACATACAATTCATACAAAAAGCAGTGGATGTAGGAGAATTATTAGATGTAGCCACAACTTGATCAACAACTGTATTCGTCTGTTTATTAATCTTGACATAGTTTTTAGGTTTCTAAAACTTATTAGGATTAGGAGCATTATCACCCTTATCAACTGGAATAGGAGCCATTAGAGTGTTTCTCTCAAACTGACTCACTTGTAATTGATAATGGTGAAGTGCTGCACACAATTGTTGAAAGGAGGTAAATTTAGTAAGAAGAATTTTATCCCTAATATATTTTTGTAAATTTTAAATAAACATATGTTGGATATCAGTATCAGGAACAAGATAAGAAATCTGAGCATGCAAATGCTTAAATCTACCAATAAAATTAGTCAATTTTTCCTTAGTGTTTTGTTTACAATGCATTAAATCAGATAAGGACACTTGTGGTCTAATGTTATTTTGAAATTGTTGAATGAAGGAGTTGGCAAGTTTAGGAAAAGAATCAATAGAATAGGGAGGTAAGGAAGAATACCATTGTAAAGCCTTATCTTGAAAGGTTCTAGCAAAAAATTTAGCTAAAATCCTATGGTCATGAGCATAATCACTACAAAGGATTTGAAATGTTTTAACATGAGTAACATGATCACCTTTACCATTGTAATTCTCAAGACGAGGCATATCGGCCTCCTGAGGGACAGTACCATGAATGATGTCTAGAGATAAAGGACTACCCATATCACATGTAGGAATGCTAAATTTAGATTGAGTTAAATATGCAAGTTGTTGTTGTAAAGATGACACAGTTTGAGCCAAACTAATAATTGTAGAATCATTAAAGGAAACAGGTGGCGTAGCAATATTAGGAACACTAGGAAAAGTGTAAGAAGTATCAGGAATAGAAGACACAATTGGTGGAACATTAGGAACCACAGTTGGAAGAGGATTAGTATAAGTAAAAGGCACACTATGATACGAAGGTTGTGAGGTAGGTAAAGATACTGGTGGAGCACTCACAGGAATAGGTGCACTTGGAAGAGAAGTTGTTATCAAAGGAGAAGTATAAGTAGGAATACTAGGTAGAGGAACAAAAAAAGGTCCTACACTAGTGACAATAGGTGTGACCCCTAACTCTTGAGCGTCTTGAGCTAAAGGTTTAACATTCAAATTCACAAGATGAGTAATACTACGCAAGAAATTAACACCTTGATCATTATCACGGAGAAATTTCTTAAGAGCCTCTATAGCTTGGATAGAATCTTGATTAT
>MU225207.1:676871-697223 GCA_018584345.1 Thuja plicata
TTCCCTTTATCCTCAAATGCACAAATGGGAGATCCAAATTGATCAACCCCAAGGAAGGGCTAATGCATAAATGAATCAACTATTTGGAAAGGAGAATAGCAAGAGAGATAACTTAAATTCTATTAACCATATGTATAGAAATGATATATGATAGTAATTGAAGAAGTAGGAGAAATGTACTAACCTTGAAATATTGTAGATCAAAGAATGTTGTTTTCTGAGGTTTGTATTGAGTTTTTGGAAAAACTGATAGTTGATCCCGAACCAGAATGCAGAGACGAACAAAACCCATAAATATTTTTCTGTTCTGATGTCGTCTTATGAAAAAGGTTGACCTTGACCCACAAATGTCAACCCTAACCCTATAATTTCGACCCTGACCTGCACAGATCTGAAAGTGACTCTGTTCACGGATCTCAGAAGTTTGCCGAAAAGGGTATCCAGATCTAGTCTCAAATTAAATGTTCTGTACCTGTACCTATAAGAAAAAGGAGATTATTTGTTGGGGGGAGGGGTTTTCCTTGGTCAAACCCCGGTTTTGGAACTAACCTTAAATATATGTAATTGAAATTGTAGAAATGGACAAAGTAAATGCATAAATTCACCTTGCTTAAAAGAGTCCTTGTGGCAGATTCAAATCCTTGAATCCAAAAGTATGCTTCAAAATGTGGAATGTAGAGAGGTAGGATATCTTCAATCTCTTTCTTTTAGATCTCAAACACTAAGTCTTGAATGGGTTCTTGAATTTGGAAGAGGCTTGGAAGAAGATGGATGGAGAGATCACCAAAAGGGCACCATGTAGCTTCAATCCTTCAATGGCCTCCAATGGATCTCCTTCATGAAAATGGATACTTGAATGAATGGATGCTTTCTTGAAATATTTCTTGATGGCTTGTTTGAACTTCACTTGATAATGCTTGATCTCAATGCTTGATTAGAAGATTTCCTTTGCTTGATGATGGTTAGAGAAAATGAGAGAGAAAGCTTCCCTTTTATATGGAATTAGGGAACAATCTTCCAAGGAGGCCTACATAGGAGGATTAAATTCCCATTAAAGCCTTTACCCCTAAGAGAAGACCTATATTAAATATAATTAAGGAATCAACGCTTCGAAACCTGAAACAGCCGACCCAGAAGCAGGAAATACTTTTTGCAAAGGACGACCTCCAAAATCTGTGAGACCCTGGGATCTGAACCCTAGGTCAAGGTCAAGGTTGACCCTAACCTAGGTCAAGGTAAAGGTCAACATAGACCTGAAAGGTTGACCCTGACCCTGAAGCTCAGAATCACCAGTCTGCAGTTCAGAACGCAAAAATCAGGCTAATCAGGAGTGGAAAGAGGGACAGAATAGGGGAGAAGCCATGTCAAGATCAGGAACCCATTCAAGGCACTTGTCATGACCCAAAACCACTTACTCAAAAGGCTAAACACATCTATAATGGAAGTGCTTCCATTTTCTAACTATACAGGTAGCAACTGATTACTTCACTAAGTGGGAGGAAGCCATAGCAACTAGACAAGCTACTAGTAAGGTGGTAATCAAAATCCTGACTAAAAAAATATTGGCAAGATTTGGTGTTCCTCAGAATATTTTTTGTGATAATGCCATGTGTTTCAAATCTGAAGAATTAATTGAATTTCATGAGAAATATGGAATAAATATTTCTTTTTCATCCCCTTGTGACCCTCAAGGAAATGGACAAGCAGAATCTAGCAACAAAAATATAATGAAGATTATCAAAAGGATGTTGGATAACAAAAAAAGATCATGAGATTCAAAATTACCACTTGCACTTTGGGCGTACAAAATTACAATTAAAAATTCTACTGGATATGCCCCATATGAACTGGTCTATGGAAAGAAATCTCACTTATCATGAAATAATTTATTTCCAGTATACAAGTTTGTAAATAATGAGCAATGGGAAGAAGTGGATTTCATGGAGGACATACCTCAACAACTTGCAAAATTTGCATGAAATAAGGAATCAAGCTCATGAGAGAAATCAAGAATTGCAGTAGAAAGTGAAAGTCTTGTTTGATAAAAAGACTACAGAAAGGAAATTTCAAGAAGGAGATCTAGTTTTGAGATGGAATGTGAAAGATCAAGACAAAGGCAAACATGGAAAGTTTGATGCTTTATGGGTAGGACCTTTTGTCATTATTGGTAAAGGAGGTGAGAATTCTTATCTTTTATAGGATCTGGAGGGTTACCATCATGAACTTCCTGTGCATGGTCAGTATCTTAAACCTTTTTTCCATTAAAGATGACAACATGCAAGTTTGTTTTTCTTCTTTATCTTTGCATTATGTATTATATTTTTGTATCTTTATAATGGTCTTCTTTTCCATAGATACCTTGGATCTTGTTGCATTCAGGTATAAACACACATCCCCAGAAAGAGCCACTAGTGGAAACCATATTTGCAGATTTACTTATGTTCAAAATTAGTCAGGGAAGTATCTCTTTACACTTATGCATTTATCTTCTATAGCCTTCTGGTTTATACATTATGTTTCTTACTTATATTTTTTATGTCGTTTATCAATGCTATATTGTTTAAATCTATGTCTCTAACAATTATTCTTGTCTACTATTGATTTCTTCTTATTTCCTCTTTGGTGCAGATAAAAAGATAACAAGGTCGAAGTCAAAATATATTTTATGAAACCACATGGCCATAGACTTATCTTTTGTCTACCGACAGTGTGAGGGCACAGTGAAAAAATGGTGATTTTCCATCCATCGCGGGGTAGTGAAGATCATAGATCTTGACCCCATGATAATCAAAGTAGTCAAAAAAGATTTGTCAATGATTGAAATTCATGACCAATGTGCACGCAGATTCTTTTAGCTGACATGGAACCATATAACGATCATCGCGTGTCATATAGAGTCTGCTTAACTAAAGTCAAACCGAGTTGTATCCATTGAGATTAAGATCTGATCCAACAGTCGAGCGTGATGGTGCTATCTCAAATTGCACCCCGTTTAAACATCACTCAATGGAAAAAAGAGTTACAAGTGTCCTGGGCCCACCAAAAGCTACAGATGGAACAAAAAGATACATGTTTTGGTATCTGGTTGGTAGAATAGAATGAATAGAATACAAAAAGGTGCATAAAGTAAAGTAAAAGATGGATTAATTAAAAGACATCATTTAGCTCATGCTTTAAATCAATGGTTGGGACTAAATCGAGTGGGTAAAGATGATTGGGTAATAAAAAAAGCATTTAAGAGAGATCTACGACCGTAAGATCGAAGATCTACGACTCAGCGTGATAGCGCAACCAAAAAGTGAATGAAGTTTAGCCATTACGCGGTAGAGAAGAATGCGACACATGAAAATGATGGGAAAAGGACAAAAAAATTTACCGACTATGTTATATTGACTTATTATGTGGCTTTATTACCTTTTATTATGCTTAGGGTTTGTTTTATTGTTTGATTATTTGACTTCTACATCTAGATTGTAAAGGTGACAAGCGTGGTTTGATCAGATGGTCCAGATTCTCGACAGCGTAAGGAACGATCGCATGCAGATATGATGATCGATGCCATGGTTGCGGTTGATAAGAAAATCATTGATACGTGATGAAAGATATGTTATAAATGATTTCTCAAAGTTTATGAATGAGGCTATGGATGGATATATGATTGGAATACCATCATAATGCAGATCCAATACTCTAATTTTTTGACTCAGACATATTATGAAGAGACTATCAAATTATCCTCATCAGTTAGCATATGTTATCAAGTGAGCATAATCAAACTTTAAATTATTGTTATTATTAAGCATTTAGCTATTGATCTTAGGATTAGGTTTTTGTTAGGAATTGTCATGTTGATATGAAGCTTGTTTTCATCCTTTGGGATTCATACTTATAAGGATACCAAGATCAACACATAAAAAGAACAAAATAAGACCTATTGTTACTATAGTCAGATGGGATAGATGGACCAGTAAGTGCAAACCTGAATTCTATTGTACTATCTTTCCAAAATCAAATAAAGATAAATCCTTTTTCTTCGATATGTGCAATTAGTTTGTTATCATTTTACAATTAGTCCCTCGGATAAACCAATATAACTTCTTCAAAGTGATAGTTTGATGTGTATGCTTCCTGATTTGATTCATAGTCTATATTTTCAATTGTTTTTCTCATTTTGCATGGTTAAATTCTATTGATAGAGGCCTCAGTTAATTGGTCTGCCATCTAAGAATTATTACCCTTTTGAAATATCTCTAAATTTGTTGTAGGTTGCATGTACATTTCATAACACCTTTGAAGTGATAAGTTTTCTTGTAAAACTATCTCTGATGTTGAACATAAGATTGGAATGATAGTGACTCTATTTCCCATGGTTGATTAAGGCACTGGTCTTTCTTGCTTATTGGATTGTGGTCATAGTTTCATTTTTTATATTTTTGAGATGCTACATCCATCTACTCTATTCAGTTCATATCTTGAATCCATTAATATTATTTAAATATTTGTAGCATTACATTAAATACTTGATATTTCATTACTCCTAGTTAAGGATCTTAGTCATACTTTTCCATACTCTGGGATAAAGAAGTTTGAATCACATATTATCTTCTCTAAAAATCCCTTAATATTTGGAAGACAAGTTCAGGGTATAGGCCCACCAATTTTGGCTCTGTAGAGCCAAAATTGCAAAAGGTTGATACTTGGATTAGGTTGAAACCTTGTCAGTTGGCAAATCACTTGGGTTTTTCATCATTGGATAGGAAAAATCCATAGGAAATCCAATCTATTGATTTGAGTACCAACACCATAGACAATATTCCATCCATTTCTTTGAGGTTTCAAGACAAATATCTATAGTGTATTAGTGCAATGAAGGGGGAAAAAACTAGAAGACAACAAATATCAATAAAAGGTAATAGATCAACCCAGTGTGCAAACAAAGAAAGAGCACAAAATAACAATGAGGAACCATGAAATCTATAACTATAATGGGGTTTGAAAAACCATTTATTTACAAAGTCCTTGAAATGTTCCTATAACTATCATAAGCAATAATTCAAATAAAATGAATTGTTTATAGCAGAGAAACAAAATTGTAAAAGTTGTACTTATGATACGTACATGTTGATTAAATACCATAACACATGAGTGCTGAAAAAATTCTACCGTATGAAGTATTATAACTTTTGAAAAATAAATGGGAGAGTTGTATGTAATGCCCAAAATTCAAAACACTAGATTACACATTAAACAAACTATTTATTCTACTATGAACATATCTAATTTGCAATATATATTTTTCTTTCTATATAATGACATACTACATTAATACATAGTGTGAACCTATTTGTTATATTATTTAACTGGAATCTAAAATGATAATAAATCTACTTAGAACAATAAAGCTTATTACGATGTTCAAATAACCAACATGACTTGCAACTGCATACCCAAATTTCTCTTTTTTGTCTGTGTATGATATTCTCCTTGCCTCTCTATTTCCTGCACCTGTATATATGGCTACACAACTAGATGCATGATATAAAATTCATAGTTTATTACATACAAGATCATAAGATAAGCCACATCAATAACTTATCTAAATCAATCATAAGGTATTTTAAACTAGTTTCATAAAGAGATGCAAATTATGTAAAATATTGGTAAGGGGTGGAAAGATCAAGGAAGAACTTAAAAGTACAAGACCTAAGAGAGAGAACTAATGCCTTGGGGGCTCATCATAGATGGCCTTGCCTACGTAACTCATAGAGACATCGTAGTTTAGGTTTAACTTTAAAAACAGTCTTTTAAAGGATGGTAGAAGTGGTTATGCAGCCCCTTTCTAGGGTAGAGTCCCCAGAAAGTGTCTCCATCGGCTACCACCCACTTAGGTGAAAAAGGATGAGATCCTAATTAGATTCTACCTACAAATATGTTATGCGTAGACCTCCTCATAAGGTTACCTACCCAATGGTTCGTAACTATGCTGGAGAAGCAATTATTGTAAGATATTAAGGTAATATCCATGATCCCAAAGCTACAATATTTATAATTGTTTGAGAGGGGATACATATTACCTAATTCTATGACCACTTATCTTAAAACTTGCAGGACATAATTCTATTTGATACTTGCATGTTGCTTCATATTTGCACAATGCTGAATGCAAAGGAAATCACCCATGATAAGGTTTTTTCAGTTGTAGAAGGAATATATAAAGATTTGATTTAATTTATAACAGCTACATATTCCTGTTAATATCAATAGTCAAATCTAGAATAGATTTAATTTGTCAAACACCCAAACATCTAGAAAAGAAAGCTTCATTTTTATTAACACCTGTAATTCACTCTCCAACTCTACCTATACTACCTTCTAAATCGTAACAATCCAAATCTTATTCAATCACCCAAATAAAATAAATATTGACACATGACTTAAATGATGTATTAAGTGGATAGATGCAGATAACATATACATACCAAATATTTAAGAGGTTTAACATAGATGGTGATTGAGAAAATTCTACTTTTCCATATTAGTATTTCCAACAAAAGAATAGTTTGCATGAATAAAATCAATGAAATATTACTTGTCAAGAAGTCTATTACCTATGACTAAAGAATACATATATTGGTTCATCAAAATATATGTCAAAAAACATAAAACAACTAAAGAAAGTAAAATGAAAGTAATAAATGTAGATTACTGCACCTCTGAATTGGAGACCCTACTAATTCCCATTAGTTCCTTCTTGATCATCTCTCTACAATGCCATGAATGTGAACATTAGATATAATTCAAATGCATACAAATACAATTAAACTAATCAAACAATAGGATTTAAGAGTAAAATTGCAAATTACCTTTCGATCAATTTTCTTTCTCTTGTTCAGGAATATTATTCTATTTCAACTTCAACCTCTTTCTTTCCTTTTTTAGGGAGTTCCTCATTTTTTTTTACACCGTGTATTATGAATTTATGTTCAATTACACACTTTCTTTATATATCATACCGTAACTTCAATTGGTATTCAACATCACTCTCCCTCTTTTGATTATACTTTATTATTCTCTCTGAGGAAAGATATTTACGTTTAGGTTGTCCTGTAGCATTTGGACAACGCTTTTGTGGTGGAATGAAATCAAGGTTGTGCTTCTTCATCCTATGAATATTTAGTCCTTTCAAATATGCATAGGATAAATAAGCACAACCTTGATTTCATTCCACCACAAAAGCGTGGTCCAAATGCTACAAGACAATGAAAACTTAAAATTCTTTCCTCAAAGAAAATAAGAAAGTAATCAAAAGAGGGAAGGAGAGTGACATTGACTACCAATTGAAGTTGAGGCAACATGAATGAAGCTCACAAAAATATAATAATCTACCATTCACCCGTTCAGTTCTATGATGAGTACAAACCCGCACAAACAATTCCAAAATAAAACAAGAGCTGGAGTGTAGCATAGTTCCTTCCAAGTGCAAGAAAGGTGGGTTTGCCAGATAGAGATGGTTTTACATGATAAATACATCTTTTTTATTATGGTTACAACACAAAATCAACAAAGAAATTACAAGAATATAAACTTAATTTAGTCAAATTACCTGGCTTCAAATACACCCAAACCACTCATAGATTCCTTCTTCTGGAAATGTTGTTGAAGACAAAATAGTGAAGTTTTCAACTAATGATGTCAAGTATGACTTGAAGCTTTGGATGCCCAAAAGATAGGAAGAGATAACAAATGTTCGTTTGTATTTCTCTCTTCCTGTCTTTGGGAATCTAATGCTCAAAGTCATACTTGAAGGATGTTCACTTGAATATCACTTGTGCATATACCTTCTCTAATAAACTCTTATATACAGGTGAAGGGGACTAAACATACATTTTGAGTACTGGTTTTTATTCTAAGTTTATGTAGGGTACATGGATAAGAAGACAATGGTTGGAATTAAAGTTATGTATGTATCACCTGTGCATATAACTTCTTTAATCAACTCTTATATACAGGTGAAGGTTGTATATTTTGTATAGGTTATGTGTGTGTGTGCACACACACACATGTGTGTGTGTAGTACCATTTGAATAGTGAGAATCATTTGAAAAAACCTATGGGATTGGACCTAATTCTCATGGGATCATCATTGATGGCCTTGCCTATGTTCATGCTCAGAGACTTTGTAGTTTGACTTCATAGTCTCAAACAAGATCAATCTAGGTTCATCATAGTAAGGGTATAACAAGAGCCTCAAAGGTTTATTTTTACCTAATTTATAAAATACATAAGAGCAACATAATTCATTCCATACATAAGGGACTGGAACTATTACTTACGAATAGTGAGAACCATTTGACTAACCCTACAAGATTGGACCTAAGTCTCAGGGGCTCATCATTGATGGCCTTGCCTACGTTCATGCCCAAAGACTTCATAGTTTGAATTCATAGTCTCGAACCAAATCAAACTAGGTTCATCATAGTAAGGTTATACAAATAGAGTTTATTACGTTGTATCACTATATACAACTAATTTTCTTCCTCTAAATAGAGTTCATGTATTCATCTTATATAAATAATCTCTTCCCTACATTCAATCATTATACTCACATAACATTCATTAACACATAACATTCATTCACACACAACATTCATGATTAATTCATTAACACATCATTCATCAACATTTACTAGTAGTAAAAAATAACATTCATTAAGACAAGGTTCTTTCATTAGCAAAAAAATGTTAATTGCAATAATTTCTTTTTTGGTTTCTTATTTTTTTTTTAATGAAACGGCTAAGTGGAGCATCAAGATCCTTGTCATTCCCCTCCTCTACTGATTCTAATCTCAACACATGTCTCTACATCATGTGTTCAAGAAGACTATTCTGTTGTGCCCAAGGGGGGTCCACTGCAATAACAACTACATGGGTTAAACTCACACCATTTTATATTAGTGTTACAAGTATTTCATTAATTAAAAGAAGTATAAATCAAAAAATAAATTTAAAAGAACAAAACATAGATTTTCTTTACCTGACTATGCCACATCATCTACAATAACATTTTTTTCATCCCCAAAGTCAACATGGTGATCACTCCGAACATCCTCCACTCATTCAGCATGAAGTTCTGTATGCTATAAAATATACACAAAAAAGGTTACACCAATTTCAATTTTAGATGTTAAATTGTATTAATAATTACATAATTAATTTTCAATAGCAAATGAACACCTTCATCAACACTATGATCCACATCAGGGCCTTCATCATGTGGCATAGGTTATGTGTTAGGATTACGAGGCTGCATTGCAATGCCATGCACATTGTTATCATTGTTTGCTTTTAAAAAACAAAAATAGTTAATTTATGTTCAAAATTAACATCAAATAGATTGTTTCTCAAGTATTCAATTTCAAATATTTTTCATTTGGCATATTTACCCGTTCAACCGATGCAAGAGACTCTTGGGTTGGGCTAGTGGAAGCTTGGTATAGGCGTTCAACCATGAATTGATAGCCTTCCTTGAAGGCAATATTTTTGTGTTCTTTGTTGGCCTCTAAATTAAATTCTGAGCCCTGCATTTTTTTATTAAACAAAATTATTTTCAATTTATAAAAATTCAGATCTGTAATTTCATTTACTGCTACTTACAATTCATGCTTGAATTTTCAAATAACCACCAGAGCCAAGTTTGTGCTGGCCAATATTTTGTAGTCAGGTCTTTGTAGCCTTTAATGTGTTCTGAAACCTATGAAGAGTTTGAAATATATTAGATTATATATATAAAGAACACTAATTAGTGCATAATTACATTCTACTAGTAGTTAATACTATCGCATACCTTGTTTTCTTATTTGGTGGTGCAATTCCTCTTTGAGTATCCCCCTTCTCCTTTGAATCCAAAATGAATTCATTCCAATGCCTCACTGAAATAAAGGGAGGATGCTCGTACTTTGGGTTGTGGACGAGACTCCTTCTATATGTGTCCCTCATAGTCTTAAGATGTTTGGCCTAAACAATCTTTCTCCTCAAAAATGTTATTACCAAACTCATGCTGTAAATCTTTTATGAGCTGTTCTTTTAATTTTTTTCTTGTAAGTTCCACCTTTTAAGAAAAAACACAAAATTGTTAGATAGAAAAATTAACTAAAGTTGTGTACCATGAATATAATAAAAGAAATGGAATGAAAGGAAAAATATTGTACCAATTAATGATATGATATAAAAATAGTGGGATAGGGTGAGTGCACTTATGATGTTACACCTTGTACATATGGTGGGCCTGAATATATTTAATGTCAAGTCATGAAGCACTTTATAAAAAGAATCGTTCCCTACAAAAATGTCATGTGATCATCAATCCAAAACTTGTTATGAATAAGTAAATTACAATTACAATATAAATAATAATAATTTCAAAGCACCTAGAAGCTTAGGACATTTTAAAGGCATCAATTCTTTATCATCTATCAAAAATAACGTCTGCATAACTCCTGTGCTAGAAACACGGGTAGATCCAAGAAGCGATGGTGAATTATCACCAATACAAGTACTCTAATCTGTATCCAGTGTAGCATTCATCTATGTATCTCCTACTGTAGAAAATTAATCCACTATGGGGATGCACCCAATATTAAAGTACAAATTATCAAATTATAATTAATACAAAACCAAATATAGAAAAATTAGGATTTACCAGACATAGACCGTGAAGGCGTCGATGTTTGCATGCTCCTTGTTTCTGACATTGCACTCGAAAATCTTAGATGGTCGGTCCTTCTATGAGGAGTCACCTGGCTCACTTGATGACCTAAACAATACATTGTTAGCAAAGACATTCTAAAATAATAAGAGTAAGAGTAGCTTTCAATATTGTTTTGAGTGAATATTTTCTTAGAAATTTTGAATTAGTTGTAACTGTACCTTTTCCTATAGTTGTATCTATGGTATCAGTAAGTCCAATGAAAATGTACACTTCTAATCAGTAAGTACAATGAAGTACATTTTTTGGAACATTCAAAAACATTCAATAACTTCTGCAGTGACTTAAGCAAAAAATCCTATAACAAGAACACATACATATTTTATCTCATGACATAAAAGAGTATAAAATATAAACCTTTATTGAACTTTTGTTATAAATAAAGATTCATTATAGCTTACTTGATAACATCATACTTGTGACATCAATTCTTCTGTCCTCACCTGCATATCCGTGGTTGGATTTGGATCCTCCAACATTTTAATAACTTTTGCAGTGACTTTTTTTAAAAAAATTTTCCTCACCACATTTACAAGTTTAAGGATATCTAGGAGCTCTTCCGCATCTACAGCTAGTTCCTCTATTGTTGCAGGTGCTTTTCCCCTATCTTGAACATCAAATTGTGATAGAAATATCAGTAAAACTATCATAATAATTCCAAAACCCTAAATAAAAGAACATAATAATATAACATTTTTCAACTATCTAATTTGTACAATTACAATAAGGTTTGCCTTTGCTGAAGAATGGATGGGTGGAGCATCCCTGCCACCTCTATCATTTGGGGGATCCATGTCATCCTATGACAAATATTAAATATTAAAACTTCAGTGAACTGAAAGCAATAGACTTAGAAAAAAAACTTATTAATAAAATGGTATATTGGAGTCATAAAATTGAGGTTAGTTTAAATGGTATATAGTACTCCCCCCCCATGATAGTAACTTTTTTTTTATCCATGTGATTCAAATGGTAATTTATTAGCAGTTCCTCCCCTGCACTTATTGATTTTATCACACATACAAAAACACGATTCCCCTCACGAGCCTCAAATATGCAATTGAGTTGCTTATTAGTTATCGCAAATCACGTACTATTTATAAAACCTGCAATATTACCTATTGTTTTTGGTCTCCCATCAATGTACATAACAATTCTTTTACTTTTACCATTTTCTTTCCATTGTATATAATTTGCTGACAGTGCATACCTACACATACTTTTTTTATATTGAGCAATCCACATCCAATCGTTGCAATTGTAACAAGGTCCAATAAAATCCATCAATTCAATAAGTTTTTTGTAACATACCTTTATCCCATCCATGGGAAATAGGCCCAAACCATGTAATGAGGATGGAGCTATGTGATATATCCTCTCGTTAACACAAAAATCAGTGTTAATTGGAGGTATCTCCTTGGGTACCCATTCTTTCTCAATATGTGTGTACCGAAAGGGAACCTTGATGTCACCTTTGGTCTCATCATCATAATAACATGACCCCCCTTCAGCAAGGAAAAATTGCATGCGTTTATCAAATTTTTTTCTAATCTTTTGACCTCTATTTGATCTCCCTATTTTAGTCGTACTACATGTCAAAATTTTGTCTACCATTCCCTCATTTCCCTCATTCGAGGAAGATAGATCTGTCAAGTACCTATTTAGTGGTTCATGCAATCCATCAAATGAGATATATAGTTGGTAAGGAGTGAGATATTTTTTCTAAATGAGGGTAATTTTGATGAAGTCGGAATTAAAATTGATCTTGAGGGTAGTACTATTAAATCATGAGCAAGTTAATACCTTATTATTAAACCACTCAATGAAGATGGGAATAAAGAGAAAGAAAGCAATTAATAAACTATTTCTATAGGGCATATTGACTTATACCTACTGATCCATGTCACCGTGCAGGATCCTCGTCAAAGGGGTTAAATTTCCTGCATATGTGAATCATTTATCTTAAGTTAGCTAAAAATTACATGATAGGTATGCTACAAATTACGTAGAAGACAACATGAATAATATGCAAGATCGTAAACATGAACAAATGGAATTTACCTTATATATGGAATGCAAGATCGTCAATAGAAGGGGTGACAATGTGTCTAGTCAATTGCCTATTTCCAGAAAGGTTGACAATCAAACAAAATATATACACGTAATCAATATCAATTAATTGAGCATCATAAGTAATACATTGGTTATCATAAATCACATATGTTGTAATAATTAGAATTGAACACAATGAATTAATTATACCGTGCCATTAGAGTTGAATATATCAATAAATCAATATTACATATATATACTAATCAATATATATATATATATAAATAATTAAATCACATACCTTGTATATTTTAATCATGACATTGATCATCATCATCATCATCATCATCATCATCATCATCGCCATCGCCATCGCCATCGCCATCGCCATCGCCATCGCCATCGCCATCGCCATCGCCATCGCCGTCACCATCATCACCGCCACCACCACCATTTCCTTCTTTATCATCTTCTTCTTCATCTTCATCTTCAATATCTTTGTCTTCCATCACATTATACTTTACCGGCCTTCCTCTTGGATTATGTCTAACAACAAATGACCAACCCAGTTTATGTGGAACCTTTAAGTAAAACACTTGCTCACATTGGCTTGGAAGAACATAGGGCTCATTTCCAACTAGCTCAAATGACCTTGTATTAATCATTGTAAATCCATTATCATGTTGAATAAGAGTTCTATCAGGATCATTTTGATTCAGTCGTAGCCTGTACAATTTGATGACGAATATAACTAATTTGAAGGAGTTAAAGTCCCACTCAAGTATATCATCCAAGATGCCATAGTATTGATTTTGAGATTGTTGAGGATGTATGTCATTTTTAGATGAAATATTAGTGACCTTGAAGACTGCAGTTATCCCAAAATCACAAGTTTTCTTTGTGTCATCAAACTTTTTTATGTAAAATTTGTGGCCATGATAGTACATAGCTTTGTGGTGCTTGACCTGCAATTTTTCAAGCGTGTGAAAATTATTTGCATCATGAGTTGATATGAAACATATGGGTCATGATCATTAATAAATTTTTACGTAACTGTCTACCTCTTAAACCATATGCTAGATCAATTACCATTGGCGTAACATTGGAATATCCATTATGATGAGCTTCTCTAACCAATGAAGCAACACCTTCCCATGTTAATGAGTAACCATTTTTTTGACATTGTTCAATCCATACCATCATCCAATCAAGATTGTTCACAATATACAAATTTATTGCATCCCACTCTCGACCAAATGTATACAAAAAAAGACCAATTATAAATAACTTATATTGAAGATTTATAAGAATTAATTAACTAAAATAGCATCTTATAATTACCTTACCTTATAAAAAACATATGGTATTGCATTGGGAGTGATGGAGCAGGAGTGGTCTAGAGGAGGAGAAAGAGTGGGAGGAGGTTTTTTGAATTTGAGCAAGGGAGGGAAACTGGGAAATGAAGGCTCAGCAGTGGGATCTATGACAGGGGAAGCAAGATCCATTGTTAGATCATTGTTAGAGGATGAGGAAAAAGCTGGTGGGTCAACCTTGGTTATATCCAGCAAGGACGACAACCCTATCAAGGGGCCAGAGGTGGAAAAATTTAAAAATCTTACAATTGATAATGAGTCAACAAATTCGCTAGAAGGTAAGTCACATAGCTTTTCCTCGACTGTAGGTAAGGGAAAATGGTTGGGTCTTCTTGGGATAAAACCCTCTGGAAAATCATCCTTCCCTAAGGTGAATATTTTATCTAATCCTCTTAAGGGAGATATTGGTATCATCATCCCGGACCTGAATGTTGATCATACTGTGTCAATCATGGCTTCAACCTTGGTTGGAAAGTTTATGGGTCCATGACTAAATATCGACATTGTTAGATCCTTTGTGGATAAGAAATAGAGGTTAAAAGGCTAGTTCGACATTGCTACTATGCCAAAAGGCTTTTTCTCATTTGAGTTCTCCAATGGGGAAGACCTATCTAAATTTCTATGTGGTGGTCCTTGGATGATGGGTAAATCCTCTTTATCTCTGTAGAAATAGATGACTAGTCTTGACTATAATGATAATCTTTTCACAACTGCTCCAGTATGGGTTCATCTTCCTAGGATGCCATTGGACTATTGGCATGAGGATATTCTGGTAGCAATTGCTGGTGCCTTTGGGGAGCTTCTCTCTATAGACCAAATGATAGCTATAAGGACTAGACAAGTTTATGCTAGGATTTGTGTGAACATACAACAAAATGCAGATATTCTACAAGTTATCACATTGAATTTGAAGGTGGGGTCATGGAAGAAGGAGGTAGATTATGAAAAAGGAGAAAATGAAGGGGCAAGAACAAAATAAGGGCCAGATATTGGAGTGGAAGAAAAAAATAGAGGAAGCAACTATCCCTTCAAAGATCTCTAAAGAAGGAAGGGACCAAAAAACTAAAGATAACTCTAAAGAGAAAGTAGAGATCCACCAACAAGAGCGAATAGGGGAAATCCTAACTAGAAAAGAACTAGAAACATAAAAACAAGCATCAGAAGAAAGGATAAAAGAGTTTCCTAGTCTAGAAGAAATTATGGAACATCTAAAAGGAGTTGAAACTCCAAAGGATTCAAAAGTGGAAGATAGTGTGAGATCACCCAAAGGAGAAGAAACAATAGTGTATTTAAGGGTGGAAGAATCGCTAATAGGGCTAGATAATGTCTTTAAAAATTAGAATACAGAGGATAGCCAAGTAGCTAGTATTAAAGATAAGGATTATAACTCTCTAAAAAGTGGACATAATAGGTTGATTCTCCTTCAATCCAATCAAAGATAAAACCTTTGAAAAATATGGACAACAAGGAAGGAATAGACTTAGAGGGGAATGAGAATACTTGGACAATGGTGGGAGATTCAAAGAAAGGATTAGGAAAGAAAGGTTTTAGATCTCCCCAAGGAGAATCTTTTGCCAATGATCAGAATAAAAACTCAGGGAAGAAATTAGATAGTTCTATGATGGGGATACTCATCTTGAAGTTGGCTAAAAAGAATGAGGCTCAGAAGCAAGGATGAGTTCAAACAAGAGGACATCAGAAAGAAGACACTGGTACTCCAAGAAAAGAAAGAGGAAAGAAATCAGATAAAGTCCATAGAGAAGAGGAAGCAAAATATAATATAGTGGATGATAAACAAATCACCATCCATCAGGTCGATTCCCCAACCCTTAAATGAAGATCATCTCATGGAACATTTGAGGACTCAATGGTCCTCATAAGCAAGATGTAGTTAGGAATCTAGTGAGAGACTCTAAACCGGATATTCTGATGATTCAAGAAACTAAGATATTAAAATAAAAGAGTGAGAAATTGAACTTGATTAAAAATGGGAGTAGTTTTGGAAGTAGTTCGGAAGGGGCATCTTGGGGGCTAATTATTTTCTGGAATCAAACCTATTTCAATTGCCACCTTTTGAAAGAAGATTTTTTTTTTCTATCAATGAAAGTCTGTAGTCTGAATGATAATTATTCTTGGATTCTTATTAATATTTATGCTCCAAACACGAATTCAGGAAGATTAAAGCTATGGAAGAAGTTGCATGATTTTAGAGAAATCTGCACTAAGAAAAACTCTATGATCATGGGGGATTTCAATACCCCTCTGAAGCAGGAAAATAAATCACGAGGGAATATTACCCAAGTGGAAAGCAGGGTTGATTTGATGGATTTTATAACTAATGAAGGTTTGCTGGATGTTGAGCTAGAAGGAATAAACTATACTTGGTCTAATCATAGAGTTGGTGCTGATCTTATCCAATTCAAGCTTGATAGGCTGCTCATCACCCCAGCTTGGTATACTAAATTTTCCTGCTCTCTATCTTCTCTAATAGAATTGGCTTGGATCATTTCCCCATCTCCTTCTCTGCTTGCCCCTTCTCAAGCAAAAGGAATGTGCCTTTCAAATTTGAGAAGATGTGTCTTGACCATCTTGACTTGGAGAATAAAGTAAGGGAATGGTGGAGCATAAAAGTGGATGGTATAGCTATGTTTAAAGTGGTTAAGAAAATGGCTAATGTTAAACTTAAAGTGAAACATTAGAGCAAGAATGTTTATGGGGATATTTTTCAGTCTAAAAATAAAATCCAAATAGATCTGAAAGAAACTCAGGAGGAAATTCAAAGAAATAGTCAGACTGAAAATATGAAAGCTCGGGAGAATCAAGTTCTAGCAAATTACCATAATATTATTGCCAAGGAGGAGAACTTATAGAGGTAGAGATCAAGATCTCTTTGGTTGAATTCGGGAGACAAAACCACTATTTTTTTCATCTTACAGCTCTTAAACACAAGGCTATTAATAGGATTTATTCTTTATCTGCCTCAAGAGGCATCATTACTAAAGAAGAAGAGATAAGGGTAGAAATGTTGGGGTATTTTGCTACTTTGTTATCTAAGGATCATAACCTTATCCTGGAAGACCAAGAGAAATTACTAGAATTGATTGATAGTAAAGGGGACTTCCTGACAAATGCCTACTTTAAATCCATTCCTTCAGACCTTGAAATAAAGAAGGTTGTCTGCTCCTTTGAGGGAGAAAAATCCCCAGGTCTGGATGACTTTCAGATGTTATTCTTTCAGAATTTCTAGAGCATAACATGTAAAGATGTTTTCTCTACTTTTAAGGATTTCTTTGGTACTAAAAATATCCTAAAAGAACTCAATTCCACCTTTATAGCTCTTATACCTAAGAAACCTGGAGCTAACACTGTTGATGGTTTTAGGCCTATAAGCCTTTGTAACTCCTTGTACAAGATCATCTCCAAGGTTCTAACTTCTAGAATCTTGAGATTTCTGCCTAACCTAATTTCTCCCCAACATAATAACTTTGTTCTGAGGAGACAGATCTTGGATTCCATCATTGTTGTCCATGAGAACATTAATTCCTTAGAAGCTTCCAAAAAACAAGGGTTCTTGATGAAGCTGGATCTGTCAAAAGCCTACGACAAAGTTGATTGGTCCTTTCTTTCAAATATTTTGTTGTTTTTTGGCTTTGATAAGGATGTGGTTAGACTGATTATGCAATTGGTTACTACTGTCTCCTCCTCTGTTATTGTTAATGGAGGCTCTTCTAAATTCTTTCATCCCTCTAGATATTTGAGGCAAGGAGACCCTATATCCCCTATCCTTTTTGATATCATGGCAGAAAGTCTTGGGAGATATATTAATAGTCTCATGATATAAGGTCATATTATTAGCCTCCATCCTTCTTCTGCTAGATAGAAGTGTTCACATGAACAGTTTGTGGATGACACCATCATGATGGGGGAAGCCTCAGTGAAAGAAGCTAGGAACATGAAAAAGGCTTTGAATACCTACAGTAATACTTTAGGGCAATCAATAAATTGGGATAAAATCTCCTTATACTTCAGTATCACTCCTGAAGAAAGAAAAATAAAAATTTCTACTATCCTTGGCTGTAAGATATGGATGTTTCCTGCCTCTTATTTGGGCCTTCCTGTATGTCTAAAACTAAATGATTATTTTTAGAATGGCATCTTAGACATATTTCACCATAAGTTTGCTAGCTGGAAAGGTACAACCTTGAGTCAAGCTAGAAAAGTTAAACTTCTAAAATTCACTCTCCAAAACCTTCCAATCTATGCTCTTAGTCTCTTCAAAATTCCTCAGAAGTATGTTGATTGGATTAAAAAAATTCAAAAAAAATTCCTTTGGTCTGGTGTTGAAAAGAAGCACAAAGGCCCACCCTTGTTTCCTGGGATGTGGTATGTAGACCAAAGAAATATGGAGGGCTCGGCATAAGAAACACAAATAAGGCTCTGCTTGCTAAAAAATGCTAGAAACTTTTTGAAAAGGAAAGGGAATGGAACACTATCCTAAAGAGAAAATATCATCTTAATTCCTTAGATGAAACCTTAAGGAACCCCTTGGATATCCAAGGCTCCTTCATTTGGAATAGTATCTGTAAAGGCAAGAACCTGGTTAGGAAAGGGGTTAGATGGAAGCTAGGAAATGATGGGAAGATTAATTTTTGGAATGACAAATGGCTGAAGGAAAATTCCTTTAATGAAAATCAAGAATGATTTCTTGCTATTCAAGATTGTAAAGAGACCATTGGGGTTTTGGTTTCATATTATTGGATCAATGAGGACTGGATTGATTTGGGCCCCATTGATGAAAACCTCATAATGGTGAATAAGAAACTTAACCACTGGTTCTTAAGAGAGAATGTGTTAGATACCTTAATTTGGGGTCCTGAGGCAAATGGAAAATTCTCTGTCTCCTCTGCTTCAGCCCTTCTCTTTGCTCATGAAGACCGTCCCTTCTTCTCTCAGGTATGGAACCAAAATCTTACTCCTAAAATTAACATGTTTTTCTGGTTGCTTGTTCAGGATAAAATTCTCACTGTGGACAACCTTTGCAAAAGGGGTTATAACATGCCCAACAGATGTTTCCTGTATTGTTCTAAAGATGAATCTTGTAATTGTTACCCAATTTTTCATCATCTTGTAAAATTGGCTACTGGTGGAGTAAAATGAGGCTCCCACGAGGGTTAAGCCCAACCTGTGGAAAATACCTTAAATTTTTTGGTCTTGGTTGTGTCCTCTGCATATCTTTTCAATTCCCTATTTTTGCCTTGTCTATGAAAAATGACCTAAGTATGAAAATCCTAAGCGTTTCATGGTAAAACCCTAACTTGACCATTTCTCATTCTATTTTCTCATTACCTTTTTGGGTCACTTAGGTTCCTTGAAAATTCCACGTGCGCATTTAGCATTACCTTTGGTCTCTAAGTCGCGTAAGGGAAAAAACATATTCTATTTTTTCCAGCAACCCTGAGATTTCCTTTAGCTATGTAGTCTCCCAGCATGACCCGAGGTTAATAAAGTGTCATGAGATCCTGTGACTAAAGTGTTTTCTCAACTCATGGGTATAACTTGAGTAAAATAAAGGTAGGGTTAAGTCCTTTTCAGTCGGGAGGTCTTGTGATAAACTTCAGGGTTAGAAATCTTTATGAGACTTTGAGATTACTCAGTCGTTGAGTCTCCAGATTCTCCATGGTTAGGAACGGGTTTGTTAGGGATTTTTCTTGCATGAACCACAATGCTTGAAATGTCTATTTGAATCTTGTTACCTTCTAATCCTGATTCAGAGACAAGAAAAGCCTAATTGCTAAGGACTGAATAAGGTCCTTCTTCATTTTTGAGCTCCACATATGCTCAGGCAGGTTTTACCTTATAAGATGACTGATAACACAGTATTTGTTGAAGTGGACATTGATTGGTTATGTACCTTTACTAAACCAACTTATGAAGTATCTTGCAAATGATCAAGCATAACCATAAACAAGATATTACCATGTAAACCATAGCTTTAATCATAACAACAACCAGTGATACAAGGATTCTCATCCTTCTTCCTTTTCTTTGTAGGAGGGTTAACCTAGTTGATTCACTCTTCAAGGAATCAATAATATGGACAGTGTCCTGCTGACAGAGGTCCTTTATAAGTTCAGCTTATATGTTCTTGGTAACAGAGTATTT
>MU225207.1:723964-738143 GCA_018584345.1 Thuja plicata
TGTAATTAATGTTTATCATTTCAATCATCTGAGCTTTGTTCATTTTGTATTGGTAATAATAATAAGATATCTTTCGGCTTATTATATATAGTTATAGATAAACTAAACTGCAATGGTATTGGTAACTATCGATAAAAAATTGTCAGAAATTGGCTGTACAATTTGGGAAGTGGTGTGTGGTTAGTGGTAGTGTACTAGTGAGAGAATGTCGCTATCACTGACATGGAATTTAATTCTTTTTGGGTACACTGTAGTCCGCAGACAACTTACCTTGATACGTGTCAACATTCCGGTGACTACCTCGACAATTCTTCTTCCTTCAAGAAATGTTGGCCGAAATTAAACCTCAACCATTGATCTTGGATCATCAGATGGTCTGAGTTCTCAAATAATACATTTAACATTTAACTTATTTCACATCTTTTGAAAATAGCCATACCAACTATAACTTTCTGAAAACCATTCGCCATAACAAATAAATTAATTCAATTATTTGGAAAATAATTTCACCATTTTTTTATAAAAAAGGTATCGGTTATTAAAATATTCGCCAACAAATATCCATATTTCAAAACATAATTCGCCATCAATATTAATAATTTTATTAAAAACAAAAATTATAATCGCCATTATTTTATAAAAATTGGCTAAACTATTAAAAAATTCGCCACCAAATATCCATTGATTGACGCATAATTCGCCAACACTATTAATTTTTTTTCACCCAAATGACATTTGATTCGCCACAATTTTATAAATTTTGGGAGGGGGGGGGTTCCTTAAAGTTATCCCTAATTAAGACCTTATTCCATGTATTTCAACTGGTCTTCTTTCATATCAAATTCACTGACCTTTCACAGAGATTTTTGTAGCAAGCTACTTTTCAAAGATAGATCTGATCTTCAATAGATAGTTCCAGAATTTCTTCTAATGGATGGGATAGTTAGGGTTTCTGTCATTCAAAGAAAACATATTATAATGTAATCCTAATCCTTTTTGAGACTCCAAGCCTGCGTGCTGGGGAGTATATATATGATTTTTGAGAGCTTTAGAGCTTAGAGTTTTCCTTAGAAGTTATCCGTGGCATTTTTTCTGCCCTCTAGCTTTTACAGTCTGTAATCTTTCATTGATATTTAGATATTGCAAAAGATTTTTGTGACATCTTTTCTATCCTTGGGCTTTCTTGTCTGAATTTCTCTTACTAAATTAGAATATTTTGAATGATTTTTAGAGAAACATTGGAGCTCCTAAGCCCTCTTTCTTTTTGCAATAGTGTGTGCTACTGTGGATGATTTGATTCAAATGAGTTTGTGGATATTCTACAGTCCCCTATCATTTTGTCTCATTCCTATGCCAAATTGCAAAAATGGATGTTTGTTTGCAGGTCATAGTCCGTGTCTACTTATAGTGAATATGCTATCGTTTGTGAAATTACTTCTTTCCTTGAATAGCCTCTATTTATCTCAGGCCTCTCTATAAATTACTTATGCAAGCCAAGCTAGAAAGTTGTGTTCTATTGGTTTCAAGGTTTCATGCTAAGGTTACTTAATGTGTTATGATTCAGGTCACCTTTAGTGTATCACCTAGTAGGATAATTTGCTTTCAGTTATTTCCCTTTCATGCATTCCTTCTATCCCTTTTCCCTCAAGAATTTACTTTCATGTTAAGAAGAAAATTTGGGTGACATATCAAGAGGAACTAGCCTAGAATCTGGAGGTCTTGTCTCAGTTAGAAAAAGGTCCCACAACCTTGAGATGATTCCCATGTTACACTAGATTACCAAGACTACAAGAGCTTGGGTAAGGGTGCAAATCTAGGTGTCTAATAGTTCTGGCACGCCCGGTGGGACTCCATAAAGAATTTTATCTTGCAAGTAATGCTATCACTGGTATGCTGATGACATGATTCAGACCTAGAAGAGGTCATTCTACTGCATATCTGGAAACTCCAAAGGTCTACTGGTTTCAAAGATCAAAGTGCTGGTATGTTCCAAGCTTTCACACATTTTAAAATTTTAGCTAACTATATGAGTAGACATGTCAAGTTACTATGGACAGTTAGGATACCCTCCTTATTATAATAATAGTATTCAGTGGGCTAGTCATCAAATGTACCAAAGCCCTCCAAGGCCTAATTTTACCCCAAGCTTCCATACTATACAAGGCCATCAATATATCCAACATGCCCCAAATGATTATGCTCTTGTAAGAGATTATGAGCAAGCCCTCCAAAGAGAAAACCCATAGGAACTAAAGGCACAACAAGAGATGTTAATGCATAGGAAATTGGCTCACCATGCTTACCTTCCACCCCCCCTTTCTCAGCCCATTTGGCAGTAGCCTCATATCTCAGATTTTATGAGAGAACAAGGAAAGATAAAAGCTAAAGCGCTTGACATGATCAAGCAAATATTTGAGATAAAAAATGAGCAGCAAGATATGGAAACTCAAGCCTATGAGCAACAAGATATGGAAAATCATGGCTATTTTCAAGGGTCAACCCCCTACCATGAAGCAATAACCCTACAAGCATATATCCCAGAGATTGGGCTGCTTCATGGGAAGCAATTGGAAGAGGAGCTCAGTTGCCAAGCTGAAACTATATCGGCAAAGTTGAAATCTCAAATTGCTAACAGAGAAGCCCTTGGGCCTGAGATTCCAAATTGGAGATATAATTTTCTCCCAAAGCCTATGCATGAGGAACCTACAAGGCATTCATTTCCAAGCTTCAAGAATCCACTTGGAGCACAAAAACCAACAGAGCACTTGCAGCCGGCTCTAGAACATCAACAGACTAGGGAGGTGATTGCAACAAGGGTGGAGCAATGCCAAAGCAGTGCATGATTTGACTTACCAAGAGTTAGAGAAGATATGCCTTCTATGTCTTCCCTTAAGCCTCTCCAACTGCATATTCCAAGTTTTAAGGCAAAGGCTCCTGCCCAAGAACCTATGATTGAAGGTCAGTCCACTAATCAGCAGGGGCAATTTATCCAAGGAGATGATTCATCCCAAGAAACCTCTATTATCTCTTAGGGTGATGAACCTCTATGGAAATGGCCATCTCTACCTCCTGGTTGATAAATGCCAAGCCTTTTCAAGGGTACTAGCTTAGTATTAGGGCAGGAGCTTGTGATAGATGAGCTTCTTTATGATGATGCGGAAGATATGAGGTCATAAAATTTAGAGCTCAGTAAGGACTATGATGAACTTGGACACCAAGTTGAGAAGATGGAGATGGATATTCAAGCTAATATCTTGGTGAACCTATTTGAGGGACTGCCCATCTCTGTTGGTGAGGAAGCAGAGACTATGTCATTTCTTATGACAAAAAATTAGTTAGGGAAAAAGGTGCAACATCACCATATGGTGGATATCAAAGAAGATGATATGACCTTGGTGGATGAGCTGCCTAATTTTACTGAACAGGATGATGAAGTTATTTTCATAACTACCCCTACAATTTTGTAGCAGCAAGAGGAGAACATTGGCAAAGGCTTTGAAGAGTGTGATTTTTCAGAGATCATAGGGATTTTTTGTGAAGGACTCAATGATGACCCCTTATTCCTTGGAGTGGGAGTTCAGAGTTGTGTGTCTGCTATAGAAGATCCATTTTTTGATTACTCTCTTTCAAAGGATCCGTCACCTAAGAAAAATTTGGAGCCAATTTTAGATCTTCAGGATCTTGACAACTTTAATGAGCTTTTGGCCGGTTTGGAGGAAGAGGATGATAATTTTATGAACATTAGGGAGGAGGTGACATGGATTTCCATAGTTAAAGAGGACAACCATGAAAGGAAGGAAGATGCTAGTGAGAGGGTTTCTACCTTAAAAATCTCAAGGGGCTGCCCTATCAGATACCTAGCCCAAATGGATTTTGTTGAGATACCTTCACATGATCAGGTTGAGGTAAGTGAATCCAATCTCATTTTTGTAGAGGCGGCCTATTATTCTTTGACAAATCTATACATGCCTCATATACTTGTAGTTGTCCTTATGCATGTATTGCAAAGTTTTTTAATTAGAAAAAGTAGCTACTTTAACAATCTAGTGAATGGTTTTGTTTAACCAAGTTTGTTTCACTGGTTAGCTTAGGGTAGATTAGATTTCCTACTTTCTTTTAAAGCTTTCTAGTGTAACTTCCCATCTTTTCAAGAAGTGCCCGTGCACATAATTTTTTCTTCAGATCTATTTTCTCTATCAGAGGAAGGTTTTGTTTGCAAAAATGACTCCATGGCCAATGGAATGTTTTAGAGGCTACTGGTTCTCAATGTCTACCAGGAAGACATCCCGCAGAAATTGCCAAGAATGTTACCCAAATTTTCCTCATCTAGTAAAATTGGCTACAGGTGGAGTAAAATGAGGCTCCCATGAGGGTTGAGCCCAACCTGTGGAAAAGACCTTAAATTTTCTGGTCTTGGTCATGTCCTTTGCATATCTTTTCAGTTCCCTATTTTTGCCTTGTCTATGCAAAATGACCTAAGTATTAAAATCCTAAGTGTTTCATGGTAAAACCCTAACTTGGCCATTTCTCATTCTTTTTACTCATTACCTTTTCACGTCACTTAGTTTCCTTGAAAATTCCACATGCACATTTAGCATTACCTTTGGTCTCTAAGTCACATAAGGGAAAAAGCATATTCTATTTTATCTAGCAACCCTGAGATTTCCTTTAGTCGCGTAGTCTCCCAACATGACCTGAGGTTAATAAAGTGTCATGAGATCCTATGACTAAAGTGTTTTCTCAACTCACAGGTGTAACTTGAGTAAAAGAAAGGTAGGGTTAAGTCCTTTTCAGTCGGGAGGTCTCATGATAAACTTTAGGGTTAGAAATCTTTATGAGACTTCAAGATTACTCAGTTGTTGAGTCTCCAAATTCTCCATGGTTAGGAACGGGTTGAGTTAAGGTCAGTGCTGATGTAAGTGATAGAGGTGACAAGGAAATGGAAAAAAAATAATAGGGGGATGCATATCTTGATGGGCCCATGTTTTATACTCCTTCAGTCTCCAAGTCTCATAACCACGACGGGATATTCCATTTTATTTGGCAGTTATGAGATTTCCTTTGTCGCTAGGTCTCTAAAAGGATGCAAAGTTAATGAAAAGGTAAGGAGATTGCGAGACTACATTGTCGCTGAGTCTCGTGATGCAACTAAGGTTAAAGGGAATAATTGGGAGATTCAGCAATAAGGAGGAAAATATAACCTAAGATTATAATGCGGATCCTAGGTAGAGTAAGTTATCTGTGGCTATGTTTTAAAATAAAATCAGATTTTGATCTCAGTCGTTGATGCAGATATCTGCACCAGCTGTGACCATTGTCATGCAAATATTTAAAATTTCAAAATATCTTTACAGATAAGATTTAAACAGTAATGGAAGCCAACTGACAGAGGTTAGATGGATAAGGGACGACCTTTCAGAGGGGCAGGGGTTGAGTCATCTTTTCTGAATGGGCAATATGATTTCTGGCAATATTCTCTACAAATAGTATGGCCGAAATTGACCCAAGCTGGGTTTCCTAATTAAGACCTTATTCCATGTATTTTGACTGGTCTTCTTTCATATCAGATTCACCGACCTTTCACAGAGATTTCTATAGCAAGCTACTTTTCAAAGATAGATCTAATCTTCAATAGATAGTTCCAGAATTTCTTCTAACAGATGGGATAGTAATGGTTTCTTTTGTTCAAAGAAAACATATTATAATGTAACCCTTATCCTTTTTGAGACTCCAAGGCTATGTGCTGAGGAGTATATATATCAGTTTTGAGATCTTTAGAGCTCAGAGTTTTCCTTACTTAGAAGTTATTTGTGGAATTTTTCTACCCCGTGGCTTTTATAGTCTGTAATCTTTCATTGATATTTAGATATTGCAAAAGCTTTTTGTGACATTTTTTGGTCCCTAGGCTTTCTTGTCTGAATTTATCTTATTGAATTAGAATATATTGAATGATTTTTAGAGAAACATTGGAGCCCCTAAGCCCTCTTTCTTTTTGCAATAGTGTGTGCTACTGTGGATGATTTGATTCAAATGAGTTTGGGGATATTCTACAGTCCCTTGTCATTTTGTCTCATTCCTGTGCCAAATTGCAAAAGTGGATGTTTTTTTGTAGGTCATAGTCTGTGTCTACTTATAGTGAATACGCTATTGTTTGTGAAATTACTTCTTTCCCTGAATAGCCTCTATTTATCTCAGGCCTCTCTATGAATTACTTATGCAAACCTAGCTAGAAAGTTGTGTTCTATTGGTTTCAAGGTTTCATGCTAAGGATACTTAATGTGTTATGATTTAGGTCACCTTCAGTGTATCACCTAGTAGGATAATTTTCTTTCAGTTATTTCCCTTTCATGCATTCCTTCTATCCCTTTTCCCTCAAGAATTTACTTTCATGTTAAGAAGCAAATTTGGATGACATATCAAGAGGAATGGGCCTAGAATCCGGAGGTCTTGTCTCGGTTAGCAAAAGGTCCCACAACCTTGAGATGATTCCCATGTTACACTAGATTACCAAGACTACAAGAGCTTGGGTAAGGGTGCAAATCTAGGTATCTAATAGTAATCACATGATGATTCACTATTCTTATACTAGAAAGGTGTGTGATTCTATTGTTAAACATATTCACTTGGAATGGGTGAAACCTCATAAAATTTAGGATCTTGTAAAATAATGGTCTTGTCCTTTCCTTGGACAAGAAATTAAAACTCTCTAGAAATTGTTCCTTCCCCAATTTACATGGAGAATATGGAAGGAGAGAAACAATAGAGTTTTCAGAGAAAAAATCACTCCTTATGAGAATGTTGCAAACCAAATTTGTAGAAGCTTAATGGAAAATCTCAGATGTACTCTCTCAAGAGATTCTCCTCTTAAGAACAATTCTCAAGAATTTAAAGACATTTTAAACTGGAATATTCAGGGTCAAAGAAACAAAGACTCTAGCTCCAAAGAAAACACCATATGGACTGCTCCATCGATTGGATGGGTTAAAGGTAACTTTGATGGTGCAGAAAAAGGAAATCCTAGAAGGGCTGGAGTGGGAGGATTAGTTAGAGATTGGGATGGAAATTGTCTTGGAGATGTGGCTGCTCTTCTAGGAATCCAAACTAACCATGTTGCAGAAGCTAAGGAAGCCCTTCAAGTTGTTCTTTTGGCTAAAGAGATGGGTTGTTCAAAGCTCTGGTTGGAGGGAGATTCCCTAAATATAATAAATTGTATCAAAGGAAAGAATAAGGTTTCGTGGACAATTTCCCATATTATTGACAACTCTTCAAATGTTTCAGGATACTTTTATTTCCATGTATACCATGAAGGAAATAAACATGCAGATGGTTTTTCTAATGTGGGGGCCCATAATGATGTCTTCCAATTTTGGAAAGGGGAAGTAGATCTTAATACCGAGATCTTAAGTCTTATCAAGTACGATAAGCTTAATCATAAGGAAGGCACAATTAATAAAATTAATGATGAACATGACACTTAAGCATATGGGCAATGATAGATGTCAAGAGAGGGGTGTGAAAACTATGAAAGAATTAACCTCCCATGGATTGTGGGTTACTTCTTTCAATATGAAAAAAATAAATTTGAAGAATATTGTTTTATTGACAACAAGAACTCTGAAAGTTCAGAACATTTCTAAGAAAATGGGAGGAGGCTTGAGAAGGGAGGAGCCGCTGGATTTCATGAAATGGAAAAAAGAGGAAAAAGTTTGAAGAAATATGAAGCGCAATGGTGTTACTCTGTACATGGAAAGATTGTATGGCTCTGATAAAGAAGTAACAAAAAATTTTGTGGCTGGTTGGGCCAATGGCAAGGTTAACCTATGGGGTAAGTCTTTCTCACTCAAATTGAACATTAGCTCTAAGATTATGGGTTTGTCAATAGAAGGAATGAAATTTTATAGGGATAATAAATGTATGGGGTCGCAAGCTTTCAATCTTTTTCCTAAATCTGAAGATGAAGAAGCACTCCTGAGTAAAGGGTCTAGAGATTATGTAGACATATCTAAGATTAAGAGTATCTTAGCCCACATTCTAAAAGTTATGATAGAGTACTTCACTCGAGATGGGCACTATTCTAAAATCTACAATCTCACTTTGTTCTAGTTAATCATTTTAGACACAAGAATAAAGTCTCGTTTCCTTTTTTCTTGTTGAGTTCTCTGAATAACAACATAATGGAGCATAGGAAAAAGTCTATCAATCCAGTGCTGCATGAAGGGATAATTATTCTCATCTCTGACTATGCAAGGAATAACATCTTGAAACCCATCCAAAAAAGGGTGAAAGGGAAAGTTAAGATGATCAAGATGGAAGGGAAATGGTGGATTCAAAGAAGAGGGAAAGGAGTAAGAAGAAGGAAATTCTGGATAGAGATGAGGAAGATGATGACCAAACCCTTTCCCCTCAAGGTAATGAAGAAGAAATGATATAGGGGGAGAACATGGAGGAAGATCCTATGAATGAGGAGGAGGCACCTGTGAAAGAGGAAGAGGTTCTGAAAAAAGAGAATGAGAGGGATGAGAGAATAGAGGATGTTGATAATAGGGATAAAGAATAAGATAACCAAGAGAATGAGGAAAAAGGTGATAAGTCTGAGGAGAAGGATAATGAGGGAAAAGACAAGGATGAATTGAATGAGCAGCTTAATCTCAAGGCTGGAGAAAGAAACTAGAAAAATAGAGAAAGGGAAAATGCAAGCAGACTAATGTCGGATTTGACATTGATGAAAGAATCCCTGAAAGCAATGAGGATCATGGTGCTAACATGGAGAAGTGGATCAGTAAGGACATGAATGAGATGAAGTAGCACCTGAAGGATATGGAAGAAGCCATGGAACCCTTTAAAGCTAATCTGGAAAAGCTAGAAAAGGATCTTTTGATGAAGGTAAATAAAAATAACTTGAATGATGAGATGACAGCCAAAATTACTACCTTGGTTGAGGAGAAGCTAAAGAATATGAACAAAAATATGGGCATATCATAAGTGAAATCCTTAATAAAATAAATAAGGGACTTAAAGTATTTGTGCTTAACCTTAAGGCATTGTATGCCTATCTGGAGAGCAGCATGCTGGAGAACACAACTATCACAATGGAGGATAAAGTTGGGCGCTCGGGTCTAGGAATTAGAACAAGAAGTAGCCTCAAAAGGAAACTTCTAGAAATGCCCAAGGAGTTGAAAGCTCTAAAAGAATCCATTGACATGATGGAAGATTTGTAGAAAGAGGCTGAGAAGGCCTTCAAAAGTAACAAGTAGTGTCTCTTTCTATTATGTGCTGGGATTTTACTGGTAGATGTGCTGAAACTATTTTTTGGCAACTTTTTGTAACTCTTTTTGGGTTTCTTTTTGGGTTTGCTGGGGTCCTACTTTTTGTTGTGTAGAAGGCTTTAGATGTTTGTAAGGGTTGTTATTGTCTATCTTTTTATTATTCTATAAATGGTTTTGGGTTCCATTCAAAACCTGTATTTACCTTATTCAAAAACATCTTATAATTAGCTCTCACTTTCGTCAATCTACCTTTCCCCATCAAGTACTCCCCTTCAAATTTGTTAATGGAGTTGAGATCCCAAATATGATCTACATGGATCTTTTCTACAAACTTAAGAATATATTCACTAATGTACACCATGGTCTGGTATATGATATATCCCTCCACCATAGAACCCTCAGGATGTGCTCTCTGTCGAACCAAGCCCTTTAGAAATTTCAAGTGCCTCTCAACCATCGATATTGACCTAGTTTGTACAGGTCCACACAATTCAATTTCCTAAGCTTGATGTATGAGGTAGTGTTCTTGTGCATTAAAAAAATTTGAAGGTATACACTTTTGCATTTCACAAATAAGATGAGGAATTTTTCTCTTCCAATATTTTATATCTTCTTTATGGATTTCTTTTGATGACAACCACCTCATGTATTTTCCAAGATCATATATAACTTGTTTGACACTGTTGTTGAAGTGGTGTGGGAGAGATAGAGGTAGAATGTACTGCAATAATTGTAAAATGATATTTTCAATGTTTTTGAAAATAATACAATGAAAACTACATGCAATATACAAATATATAGTGAATACAAAATAAAATGAATTACCTTAATAAATGTATGCCAATCACGCGTTTTCATCCCTGGTCCAAGTTCACTTTTTTTTTATATGAGATTGTTTATGTTCACAACAAATCCTATGGGAAATCATATTTTTTACATGACTTATTTTATAGCATTGGTCTGCTGCTCTGACAATAACCAAGTAAGGGCACTTATGTCAATCTGGTCTCCATTTTTATTTGACCGAATGACATTTTTCATTGCATGGTTGGATTCCTCAATCTCATTACAAATTTTGACAATTTTGTCTTTGTCACGCCTTCCATCCAATAATTTCCATAATGTCTCTATTACATTCTTTCCAATATGCATAGCATCAAACAAATGTATGATTGTGAGTTTCTTGTAGTATGACAACCTACTAAATTGTGTAGAATAACTTTTTAGTCCTTTTGGAAGTTGGTCATTGATGCCTTGACAACCTTCACGAGCATCAATTACATCATTAGTAAACAAAATAGAATATAAAAATATAAATTTCAAATAAGAACCATCAAATGGAATGACATTACCTCAATGATTTATTCTATTGTATTCCAACTTCCATAGATGAGGTGTCATTCTTTGTGGCTTTGATGTAGTCTCTTCTTTCCCATTGAAAAGATGTTTTTCGGTAATTCAAGACTTATGATTTATGTGGAGAAAGTGTCTATTCTCATCAAACACCTGCTTTCTTAAACTTTTTGAATGACGAGATTTCATCTTTGGACCACAAAATAGACATGAAAATTTTCCCTTTGTCTGAAGGCCTACAAGATCATGTATAATTATGTTAATTTTGTGTTAGCACTGTAAAATACAAAAAAAAAGGTGTTAACAAGAGAACACACCACAAAAATGTGTTAGCCCACGAGCATCATGTATTGTCCATACAAGCATTGCATGTAATTGAAATTTTCTTTGAACTATTGGTCTAGAGATGTCACACATAGTGACCCCATTCCATAACACCATCAACTTGTTGATAAAGGGATCAATATATACATTCATTTCTTTAACTTGGTACTTACCTAGTTGAATGAACAAAAATATTACATAATTATTATGACCATTTTGATAGATTATTTATAATAAATTAATTTAGATGACTATGAAATGAAAAATACCTGGAACAATCATTTCCAACATTATGTGCTCCCTCTTTATAGAAATCCAAGGAGGAATGTTATCATTGATAACAAAAATAGGCCACACCGAGTAAATAGATCTCATCTCTCTAAATAGATTAAAACCGTGCACTACCAATGAAAGCCTAACATTACGAGGTTCTTCTTTAAAGTGTGGCCATGTTTCCTCTATTTTCTTGAATGTCAAACCATCCATAGAAATTCACATAATGTCATCTTGACTTCTATTGCGTGCATGGTAATCCATAAATTGTGCCAAGCTAGTGCACTTGAATAATCATTGTAGACATGGAATAATGGGAATATAACAAATAACCTTGTGAGGCACCTATTTTATTATTTGATCTGATCAATATCTACTAATATGACAATCAAAGAATTATGTTGCAAATTCATGTTGTTTGTGATATATAATATGATCATTTGGACATGCATTTATTGTTTGATACTCCATTCCAATATCTTTCATAATGGAAGATATTTCTTGGTACGAGCGAGGTAGAACATTTGATGGTGGTAACAAAAACTAACCTATCAACCTACGACCAAATTAAATATAATTGGTTAATATAAAGAATATTAATTGGTACATGATTCACCCTTTATTAACTATAAGGAAATTATGACTAAAAAAGATGCAAAAAGATGACATATATGACATACCTTAACATATGTGTAATTTCTATGTTGGATAAAACATTCATATCCTTCAAGTTCACCAACAACAATACAATGACAGGAAGAGATGTTTTGGAGCCATCGTATAGGGGCTTGTATGCCTTCTCAAGTATAGGTACATCAAGGTCATCTTCATCATCATCATTAGTTGTGCCAGTGCCCTCATCTTGATCATCGTGATCTTCTTCCTAATTCATTACCTTCTACTTCAATATTCACACCTCCATGTTCCCTCATTTGGAAATCCACATTATCTAGATTGTCATGGTCCATAAAATGAAACCTAGGGTGGTTGACCTATATCAAAATGATGACCTTAAATTAACCATGACCATGATGTTATCATCAATTCATTTCTTATGTATATAAATTGTTTAAATAATATATTGAAAAACATATCAATAGACGAAATGTTTTTCCCCCTTCAATGTGACCATGCTGCCTACAATGTTCCTCAGCTATTTTGATTATATATCTTTGAGTCTTTAAGCCCTTGCAAATATTTTAGGGACAAAAACATTTTCCATTCACCCTTTCTTTTAAAGTTAGACCACAATCTAGCAATTGTCCCCTTATTTTGTTCTAGGTTGATATTGTCAGACATGGTCTTTCTTGAATAGAATGACTCGTTACTTGTACATTGACTAGAATTTTGGTGGAAGAAGGATGATTTTTTTGCAACCTATAGATACAAACACTGAACAACCATTTTCTCAACTCTAATTCTCTCAACACAAAGGGACATTAAAAATAGCCATAGAAACCTGATTATTTTTAAATGGAATACACCAAGGAGTACCATCAGAAATATCATTTGTTTACAATAATGAACATTAAACCTAAATCAAATAGCTCATTTTTTATTAATCAGCGTGTGTAGTCTCTATGTATATGAAAAATGAATTAAATTCAAGGCCTAATTTATCAAGAGCAACAAATGATGCGGAACCCCACAATCAAAAATATGAAACCTAATAAAAAACACTGCAAAACTTGATTTGGACAATGGAATTTACAAATTAAGGTGAGAGGATCAATCAAATAATAAAAAAAAGAAACACGCTTTGTCAACAATGTTCAAAATCCTGTCACCAAGCATAGACGTAGGAAATAAAAAATGGACAAAAGACAAGAAATAAGAAAAAATGTTATGAGAAGAGGTCAAAATAATATTCAAATTATTATTGTGAAATATATAAGTTCATCACTTGTGCATATACCTTCGCTAGTCAAATTCAAGGCCTAATTTATCAAGAATAACAAACAATGTGGAACCCCAATACTAAAAACATGAAACCTAATAAAGAACACTGCAAAACTTGATTGGGACAATGGAATTTAAAAAGTAAGGAAGGTGAGAGTATCAATCAAATAATCAAAAAAAGAAACATTCTTTGTCAACAATGTTCAAAATCTTGTCACCAAGCAGAGACATAGGAAATCAAAAAGGGACAAAAGACAAGAAATCAAAAAAATCATTAGGACTATAGAAAAATCATTAAGACTATAGAAAATCAAGTTCTAGAAATGGACAGTTCTGATGCTTTGCCATTAAAACAATTGAGCATTCATCATTTGATACTTCTTGGTGTATTCTATTTAGATATGTACAAAAATTTACCAGTAATGATTTGGGGAATGCAATCATGTAAAACACAAACTATTATTATTGTTATGAGAAGAGGTCAAAAGTAAATTCAACTAGTTTATGCATAAAAGGACATATGTTTATACTTGAATTGAATTATGTTAACTTAATTCATGCAATAATAAAAACCACCCACTCTACATCATTGAAAACATCTTCAATGTCCCTCAATAAGTCAGTGGAATCATCCAAGCAAGTTAAATAACTCAATAACTAGTCAAAAAGACCTACTAGGGTTAGTAGGTGAATTAGTGTTTGGAGTATTGTGAATGTTTGGGGATCAAAGTGATTGTCGAATCCTCACCTAGATAGATCAAATATTGTGTTAAAATCCATAGATTGGATCAATAACCTCACTGGTGAAGGGTTTCACAACTTACCAAGAATCAGAGAAGCGTTCCTAGCCCTTAAGCCTGAGAGGGCGTTTGAAAACTTAGAGTGGGTGAGACCAAGTTGAAGAAGTGTCTTAACGTCTTTCTATTTTGAAATTTTCTTGTTGAGAGATTAGTGTAATGTCCCCTACTAGGTTGGACATAATTATTACATATATAATTCAAACTTACACTGTATGTCCCAAGAACACAATAATTCAATTTAAAATATTCATAAATAGGAAGTAA
>MU225207.1:738193-759243 GCA_018584345.1 Thuja plicata
AACACAATAATTCAATTTAAAATATTCATAAATAGGAAGTAACATTAGTTCCTGTATATCCAATCATATTACTATTTGGCTTAATGAATGGAAGGTGTAGGTCTTATCCAAGTTGCCTAGAGACCAGAAAATTGACTCCCTCAAAATTTACAGGTCCAAGTCCATATCATGAAGGCTTGTGGAATGTTGACCCCTACCCTCTATTGGGATAATATCCATTGCTTGGATTTATACAAGCCCCTCCTTGGTAACACTTTAGTCCCTTCCTCTTGAGGTACTAAATAGTAAAAAATTTGAACATGGACAAATATGATTATGAATCAATTATTATTAATTAATATATATTACAAATGCAAATATTAGATCATTCAGAGATATGTTAAAGAACATTTAGATATATATATATTGTATATAGATGATTCTGATTTCATCCTTATTAACATATAATATATATGATAGACTATATAAGGTTGTTTATCCTTTATATATATATATATATATATATATATATATATATATATATATATAAAATCACAATCTCTTATATATACTATATACTTAATATATATAACATAACTTTATTTGATTTCACTGTTATTAATATATATTTCTCATACACACATATCTTTTATACTATGTATATGTGTATTCACTTATGAAATATAACATACATATATGTATAATTATGATTGCATATATATATATATATAAATTTTGTATTATTAATATATCTATTTTTTGATTTCACTGTTGTAACTGAAATTAATATTATGTATCTATATTAGACCATATATATTGATATATGATTTCCATTGATCTATAACAATATATATCATATACGTATATGTATTCAATATTCTCTTATTCTATGATAATTCATATCCATCTATCTTAATGTACCATGATTCCTTAATATTTATATATTCTTCTGTGTGATTTTTTCTTCCCACAATTAGTGGGTTAATCTTCGTCAAGTCTGGAAGATATATTCTCATATATATTAATCCCCCCTTTCTATTTACAAATCTTATTCTTTTTATATCCTCTTCTTTCTACAAAGAGATACATCCCTTATGAAGGATGATGCCCTCCCAAATGGACGTAACTCTTCATTAACATTAATTATTGTCTTTTTTATTATCGTTATCCTTTCAAGGATTCTCAATCGCTTCCTTATGCATATTAATTACTACCTTATTACTTCTCAATTGTCATCCATAGTATTTGCTGCATTTTAATGGTCGTTGTTTTTTCACATAATTATCGACTGAGCATAATATTTGGAATAGATATTAATATTAAGAATTTCTATTATTATGATTATTATATATTTATTAACATAATATATCATATAAAATTATATTATTGGTATTAAGTGTCTCTTCATTAATTTGTAATTATATTATTTGTTATTTATTTTTATTTTTATATTTTATTTTATTATTATATATTATTAAATGCCATTTTGGAAAGGGGATACCACAATTAGTGGGATTGATTTGTGTCAAGATCAATTGGGAAGTTATCTAGGAGATTGGAAATTTCCTTGGCTTCTTGCTGACCACTCTACAATTATAACAACACATTCTAGATGCAAATTGAATGAAAACCAACAGTTTCCTGTGAAACTATGAAATGGCATGAACATCTAAAGAGGGATCTAATCCATCAAAGTGTTATGATTTGAAGCCTATGTGAGTTTTCATTTTGATACAATTGATTTGATCTCATTCTTGTTTGTGTAGTTGAAGTTATAATCGATTTGGTAAACACTTTATGTGGTACATTTGGTAATCAATTTGGGGAGTAATTGATTACTTTATGTGGTACATTTGACTTAGTCATTTTTAATGATTTGGATGGATGAAATAAGTCTATAAATTTTACCTACAATAGTTACAATGATGCAACTATTGTTGATTATGCTTTTTGCTTGAAAAACTTGATTGGAAGGACAAAATAAATTATGATCGGTGAATATAAAAATTTGCTTAGTTTGAAAAGGAATGCAAAATCCACTTGTCCACTTATCTTCTAGGTGGTTACCCTCATGTATTTACCTTTGATTATCAATAAATTAATACACTATTATATGTACACAAGTTGTGTCTCCTAAATACCTATATATGTATATCTATGTATATAGTTGGATATATATTATTTCAGAATATTACACACACATATATATAGATATATGTATCGATATGTATGAGATATCTCTCTTTGATTTCTAATAAACTAATAAGATAATTAGTAACTCTTACCAAAAATCTGTAATAAAGCAAAGACTAAATCAAGGACTATTCGGGATAAAGTTCAATTCATCAAGATAGATCTCGCCATTAGTAAACAATGGAATATAACTCCCAGAATGCCCAAAATAGCAGAGCAATGATTTACTAGTAATTATAAGTAATTATGGACTATAATTACACATTGTCATATCGAATAGTTGTTTCCTATAAATAGGCCCTTAGATAATTACTCCAATTTCACAGTAATAATGACTCTAAGGCATCTACTATAAGGTATGGACAATAGTAACTAACAGTAATGTGAATACATGATGTATTCAGTGGAGATTGATCCTGATAATCTCTTATCTTGAAGTCTTTGACTTTTTAGTACAAATATTTATTTGCAGGGTCATGTTTCATTTCCTATGGTTTTAAATTTGTTTCCATACACTGTTGCTGCACAAGGAATGATGAGGGTGTCTTTCTTGCATGAAAGACAGATGTAAACAATGCATAACCAGTTTATGCTTTCACATATTGAGCATTTTAAACTTTAGTTTGATAGAAATTTATCATCTCTGAGTCCCTTCTTTTCTAAGGAATCTATCCTTCATTCAAATTCCATATTTTACAACTATGTTGAAAACAATTGAAGTAACATTGTTGACCAGTTACTCCAACCTCAAGAAAACAAATCTCTGAATGATGATAAAAGAAAAAAACCGCTTCATTGTTCCATTGTCCAAGTTAGTCTTTGAAATGACCTTTCTATGAGCTTGATAATTTTCATTCTGGGAAATTTATAAATTATTAGAATGTTCTTACTTCATTTGAGTGAATTACGAAAAATGAGAAGATACAGTATAGTGCCTACTCTAAAAATAATAAAAAATAATGTTGCATATTGAGATTTGTGTTACTAATTCACGAGTAACTTAAAGTTCTGTAACTTGCTGTGACTTCATTTCTTCAACATCTCTGCTGATGGATTTTGTCGAGTAATTCTATTTTTTTAAACGTTCTTAAAGGTTTATTAGTTATATGTACTATTTATTTTATGAGTCTTGTTGTGCTTTCTATCTACTACATTATGTGTGCTCATTCCTTCTAGAATATAAGAAATTTTCTTATGTTGAGATTAAAAACCCTTATATATTACCTATGTATAATCTAGAGTAGATTAATACAAAATACCAATATGCATCTCAGATTCTTGCTTTTGGTGCATATCCAATGGGTGACCTGCCACCCAATGTTGTATAAAGTTCCAACAACACATGATGGAAGTTTTAGCAGTACAAAAGCACAAGCCATGGATTGGATCATTCCAATCTCTAAAACATCTATGAGAAGACCAACCCATCCACTTGGACTCATGCTGAACCCACATAAACCATTATTCAAATTGATAGGGACCTCTTGAAGGCTCTCCAAAATGACTTTTCCTCCAATGCCTCCTTTGTGGGAAGGGCTCAGAAGTCCTATCGTGGAAGTTTATCAATTATGTGTTGCCAAAAGTAGTATCTTTAGAAGGATGGAGAAAAATAGTCTTTATGATTGCAATTTCAAAAATGTCTTTATGATTAAATATGTAGATTGCAGAGTAGGTGGTTCAAATTTCTAGGAATAGGGGTGACTTCTATTACACTTGCAGGCTTACTTGTCACTATGGTTCCTATTGTATTTGAAAAATTTGAACAGACCAATATTTTGGTTTAGAGTGGCATGTTTAATGTTATGAAGGTCAATCATAATCATATTTACATAAGTCACATGATACATATGCTAAAGATTGCATAGTAGACAATAAACAATTAGAGCTACATACAACTAAACACAACATGACATGGTAGTAATGAATAACCCAACCTTGAAGAGATAGATATGGTACTTTTTCAATGTAGAAAATGGAAGTTGTTATTGGTAAATCTAGATCAATTGGGTCCACTACAACCTCATGAGATTGAGCTTGTGTTAAGGCTATGATAAGGAACACACATGTGTCTGTGGTAGGATAGAGCATCTATGATCCCTTGGAAATGCTTTTCAGGTAGTAATGGTAGGATATCATATTTATGTTATGAAGCCTCTTTATCCAAAGGGTATCAATGGCATTTCTCTCTTCACTGGAATCGAGGGTGCAAAAGATGCTTTACATCATTTGGGTATACCACTCAATTTCTATACCCAATGGATGCAAAGCAACCTTCTGCACCCCTTATTTGATTGAAGATAAATGACATTGATCCCCTTTTGATAAAGAGTCTTCAAGTAAGATAGATGGTATCCTACTGTTTCTACCTAAAAAGCATTCCCAAGGGAGAAAGAGAAACTAATGATTAGTAGTTGACAATGGTAAGAAAGAGAAACAATTATACAAAACCATAGTTAAAAATATAGTAAAAGACTTCTATTATAATGTAGGACAATAATCTTAAATAATATATAATGGAGCCACCATTTTTCAAATAAGTGATAGATGAAACCATTCATTGTGTCAAAAACAAGAGGCAAAATCACAAGAACATAATGCATAAGGATATAAAGTTCATTAGATAGATAAGTTTTTGTAAAGATTATGAACATATGGATATCTAGACCGTGAGTATGTATCAAAAAAAACATTTACAAAGAAGAGTATTCCAAAAATTATGTTAAACAATTAAGTTTCATGTCTACATTTGATCTAAAGATGACCTAGTTTGTTGACGAAAATGCCAACTCCAAAGAAGTAGTCCATCATAACATTCCTATTGCCACAAGTGAAAAAATCTTCATTGTGACCATGGAAGATACTCATAGTAGCGTAGTTATCATTAGCGCAAGATAGCTTGAACACCCCCCACGCCTCCACCATTTTATTTTCAAAGCCAACTCTATTATCAAAAATTGAGCCAAGCCTACCATAGATAATGTTTGGATTGATGGTCTGAATCCCCTCCACAGCTTCTTCCAAATTATCGGAAACAACCACATGCTTAACCACCTTCAAGACCCATTATAACCGACCAATAACTTCAAAGAGAGTAGAAAATACTAGTTTATAGATCACCCCATCGTGTACATGCAAGCTAACAATATTATGTTTCAGAAGGTAGAGAATAGCATGTTTGATGTCATCATCATGTACATTAAATAATCTGGAGCACTGTTCTTCCAAGGAATCCAAATGACAACATTCAATACCAAATGTTCTATCCATTGAGAAGACCTAAAACAAAGTAACAATAATGAAAGTAATGAATAAGTATGCCAACATAATGATGCATACACATACATACTGATGTGTGTGTGTATATATATATATGTGCATGATTATGTAAATGTACACATAATTATGTATATCTATACATATAAGAAAGAAAGCAGAAATGATGAGACAACATAGACTGGTTGCAGAAATGATGACACAAGATAAAAGGGGATGTCTGTGCCCCCACTTTCCTATCATCAAAAAAGAACATGTGAACCATCCCAACAACTTAAACACTTTAAATTAGACATTTTTATATTCGATATTGGGAGCTATTAAAGTAGTTGTTGAACTAACAACACTAACAACAATTACCCTCAAATTTAACAAATTTTTGTGCTGATTACTGTGAAATATCATACCACTTCTACACTTGTTTATCAGTCTTACTAGTATCTATGCTAAGTTTCAACTTGAAAATTAAACGCACAAATAAATAACCAGAAATAAGTTCTATGCCTCATGTTTTTTCATTTTGTCACACGATTATATCTGATTATAAAAAATTTAGGTAATTACAAAATTTAATTAGAGATGGAGAATAAAGTAGTCAATGTGCACCTGGATAAAACTGTGCAGCAGTGATAGGAGATCACTTTTACAATGACTACCGATATAAATTGATGTAGCCTGTGTTGGTTGTCGCAAGGCAAATTCAATCATGTAACAATTTTCACCAATGTGGGTAGTCGCTCAGTAGAATATAGCTTTGAATCCCAACCTATTATAATTCCTCCAACCCAGATGTTATTAAATTCACCTTCCAATTATCCACAATAAGGAACCAAATATTACTAGGAAACATGGATGAAAAGATAGTAGTAGTGATATGAGTTGTCGAAGCTATGGATAGATGGAGAGTAATAATAGTGAATGGGTTTCAAACATATTAATAGAAAATCAATGCAATAGAAAGGAAAATAGAATGTAAAAATAATGAAATGATGTTCAACTTAGAAAATCATAATGGAAATCTATCAATGTTAAAAGTGGTTAAGAAGTGACAAAATATGGAGATTTATAAGGGGTTGTGCCTTTGATTGTCAAAAGCGATGACAAGGAATATCAATACAGTGATAGTTAAGTTAAAAGATAGTATTATCTAGTGAATATGTACATATACATTGCTATATGAAGTGTAAACCATTGATTTGTATGGAGAAAAAATTAGATGTCAAGAAAGAATTAAAAAAGAGATATCATGGTTCTTCAATGAAGATATATTCACTATTCCATTGGATGTATGACTACCCAATCAGATGTAGTTATTATTCTAAAAGATAAGATAATTGTTTTATTGGATATAATAACCATGTTATGAGGAATCAATGAGTGATCCATATTGTATTTTAGGATATATAGTATTCATTTATTTCCATAAATATTCATTTACTATTCAAAGATAGTCACAATGAGAAGAATGAAGATGATAATATCAATGAAGCACTACCATAAAAATAGTACGGAACTCTGAATTGAAATTAGTGAAAAAAATTTCCAAGAATGAATGTCTATTAAAAAATTGTTCAAGTGAGAATAATATTGAAGATCTAAAGAGAAAATGAACTAGAATCTTATTGACATAGTAGTGACAACTTCAACAAAGAAATAATGCAAAATAAACAATGAAGCAATGAAAATTGAGTATATAAATCTTACTTGTGCACACAATTGGAAGAGTTGCCTAAATTGAGATCTGATGAGGCAAATCTTCCAATTGTGTGCGCAACTAAGATTTATATACTACATGCCCATGAGAGCAGTAATTAAATATACAAAGGTCGCTTACAATATTACAAACAAGACTGGCTGAGTGAATTCACCACATGATTTAGGTAATAATAACATCTATTTAATAGGATCATTTCTAACTAAAGAGATATATTTTATGAATTATGTTTCTAAATGATTCCTAACTTGTTTGTAGGATTTCAATCAAAGTGAAAGGTATTTTTAATCCCTACTTGCTTTAATTAAAAATTATGACCTAGGGAAAAATTTGGATATTTATAATTTAGAGACATTATAATAATATTGACTTCACCGACATTTGTGAGCAGAGAATGTACTTATTGGTGTCCTAAATACATTACGAGAAGTTCTCAGACTTTAGAATCATTTAAGTAATTTTTTTCATTCCAATTGGTGATTCACCATTCTCTGCCCAACCCATTCTGGTTGTTCATCACCGCAAAGATGCCTCTCCATGAGTGGTTGTTGGTGATCAATCATGAGGAATTAACCCTAATCTATCATCATCAAACTGGTCTAGAAAGGCATGCATGAACAACCTTACAAAATGTGCCAAGAAGATATCAAAATCATTTGGTTTATTCAAAACTAAGGTTTAGATAGAAACTAGAATTCTAATAAAAAAGAATGTGGACAAAAAGAGTCAATGGGTACCTAAGAATAAGAGAGATTTAGAAATGTTGGTGGTGATTTATGCCCTCTACTGGTTATGCCCTCTGCTGGTTATTCTGTGCACCCTCCTTACAAAATGTGCCAAGAAGATATCAAAATCATTTTGTTTATTCAAAACTAAGGTTTAGGTCGAAACTAGAATTCTAATAAACAAGAATGTAGACCAGAAGAGTCAATGGGTACCTGAGAATAAGAGAGATTTAGAAATCTTGGCGGCGTTTTATGCCCTCTACTGGTTACTCTAGTTAATCTTGGTGGTTGTGCTATTCCCTCTGCTGGTTACTCTGCATGCCCTCCTTCAACTCTTCGCGACGTGTTATTCCCTCTAGTGGTTACTCTATGTGCTCTCCTTTATCTCTTCATGACGTAACATAACATAATGAAATGAAGTTAAACCTTTTTTTTAAGTTATACCTATGTTGGTCAGAATTACGAATAACATATGATGTTAGTCATAATTCTGACCAACATGGGCATAACTTAAAAAAAATCAAAATTTTCCTTCTATCAACTAACCAAGAAAAACCATTTTAATGCTTGGTCATGAATGTTGGTCAATTTTTGGGGTCAAATATACTAGTGACTATAGGGAGATAACTGAATTATGGAAATGACTTTTTCTCCTAGAGCAAATCCCTTGGATTTGGGAGGTGATTTAAACATGGTAGTTAACACACAAGACAAGATGGGGATAATAAATTGGAGTGGAAGGGCCATGATAAATTTTTATGGAACAATATTCTAGGTAAACACAAACTTATTGATCCTCTAAGTGAATGCAAATATGACCACAAAGATATTTGGTTCACATGGTGCAACTTTCAGCAGGCCAGAAAAAAGATCTACTCTAGGCTGGATAGATTCTACTTCAACCATGAATCCTTTAAATGTCAGAAAGATGAGGAGGGTAGGTTTTTTAGAGTTATCCCATTTACCCTCTCTGACCACCACCCAATCACTGCTAGATTTCTCTCCATTAGATCTACTCCTAAGAAATGCTCTGGGAATGATTTTTTTTTTGTCTTAATATCTCCATTTTGGATGATCTAGGCATTGGGAATACTGTTTGTATGATTAAATGGTTCAATGGGTCAGTGAAACATCATACTAGTGCTAGAGAAAAAGGGCCCAAAACCTAGCAAGTTGAAAAAATTTATTCCAAACTGTTGGAGGTGAGAGAGCACGAGATGCTAGATGGGAAGAAAATTCATTGCAGGAAGAACTATCTAAGGAAGAATTTGACCTACAAAATAACCCCTCCTCTTAAGTGGCCACATTGAAGTTGGAAAATACCAAGGATGAGATTAGAAAGATTCAAAATTCAAAGTTCAAAGGCATCAAGATTAGATCCAGAAGTAACCTGATAGAACATGGTGGTAGAGGCTCAAAGTTATTTTTCAACCTCCTAAAACAAAAAGAGGCCAGAAGTAGAATTGAGGAAATTTGGGTGGAAGGTACTAAAATTGATGACCAACCATGTATTCTCCAAACCTTTAAGGAATACTAACAATCAATTTTCACCTCTGAAAGTAGGGGTACAAAGATGGCAGAAGCAAGAACTATTATTAGTCAAATAGTCCCCAAGAAAGTAAAGGATGCGGACTCAACCCTACTCAGATTTCCTATCAAAGTAGAAGAAATCAATGATGCCATTTCCCAGATGGCACTTGACAAAGCCCCTGGGTTTGATGGACTTTGTATAGAATTTTACAAAAAAAATATATAATGGATTAGCCACGACCTATTGGAGGTCTATAAAGAAGCCTTTGACCATGGTACCTTGGGGAAGGAAGTTAATAGTGGTCTTATTAAACTTATCCCTAAAGAGGGTGATAAATATTTGATCAAGAAATGGAGACCTATCACTCTCCTTAATACCTCATATGAGATCATAGCCAAAGTATTGGCTACCAGACTTAAAATTGTACTTCCCAATATTATAGAATACAACCAAACTGGCTTTTTGAAAGGTAGCTACATTATGGAAAATGTGGTGACTTGTTGGGAAGCCATGGAATGGGATAGATAATCCAATCAGAAGACATGCATTCTTCTTCTTGACTATGAGAAGGATTATGATAGAGTAGAATGGGACTTTATCTATATGATGATGACTGCACTGGGTATACCTAACTACTTTGTCAATATGGTCCAAAAATTAAAGAATGGATCCCTTTCACATGTAGAAGTTAATGGTTCTAGATCATATAGTTTTGAGTTGACCAAATCAATAAGGCAAGGATCCTCATTAGCCCCTGCCCTCTTTGTTATATCTGTTGAAGCAGTAGGTCACCTAATCTCAGATAACTCAATCTTTCAAAGAGTTAGGGGTGTTCAACTTTCTGAGGATAAGGATATTTCCAACATACAGTTTGTAGATGATACAACCCTGTTACTAAAATTGGATGCATAAAATTTAACAATATTCATGGAAAAAATCAACCTATTATACTTAGCATCAGGTAGTAGAATCTCAATCAAAAAATCCATCTTTTTAGGTTGGACAGAGGAACCCCCAATTTGGCTTTCTCAGTGGAAGTTCAGATGGGAAGGACTTGAATTCCACGTTAAATACCTTGTTATCCCATTTTCCCTTAACCCAAACTTAAAAACTATGTGGGAGTGGGTGAAGAATAAAGTGGTAATGAAACTAGAAAAAAGGGATAACCAGTACCTCTCCTTGGTAAGCAGAGTACAAGTATGCCAAAAGATTATGTCTTCCTACTCTATTTATTACTCATTAACATGGATTTTTTGTCAATACCAGTTTTCTTACCTCCATAAAATCATTAGGGACTACTTATGGTTGGATGACGGAGGTAATGAAAAATTGCATGTTGTCAAATGGGATTGGTGTATTGCAGGCAAGAAACAGGGTGGTCTTGGTCTTAAAGACCTTAGAATACAAGGCATCTCCCTGGCTACTAAATGGATCACTAAAGCTTTAGAGGGAGATGAGCCATGGACGGCCCTTATCATAAGAAATATATTGAGGGGAAAACCCAAGAAAGGTAGGCTTTGGAAAAACCTAGTAATGAATGATATTATAGTAGGGGAGATTGAGATTAATGTTCAAGGCTCTACTATTTTCAAATCAATCTAGAAAGCATGGAATTCTGTCAAACACCTTATCATATATAATAAGATTTTCCACTATCATGATAATATTTGTGGCAATAGATCCATTTGGTGGAACCTTAAAATCAGAGAGAAACCTTTGGAATTGCTTCAAGGATGTTTAGCTAGAAAGTGGAATGAAAAAGGAATCTATTACCTGGATGAAATCTTCCAAAATGACCTACTTATAAACTGGGATGATATGAAAACCATATTTTCCCTCCCTAACTCTCAATTTAGAACCTACTCTATCATTAAGGAAGCATGTGTTGATCTCTTCCTTCACAAGCAATTGTATGGCCTCCTCACTAAAGACTGCTCCATTTTCTATCATTTGAACTCCTTTTGGAACCTTAACCTTGAGCCTAAGTTATGGTCCAAAATATTATTCAATATTTGGTCCTCTGTTTCAGAGCATTAGATTAAATATTTCTTGTGGCATCTCCTCTTACATAGTTTGCCATTCAAACTTCCAAGTGATGAACCTAGCCTCTATTTATTATGCTCTATCCCTGAATCTGTTAGCCATGTTTTCCTTACATGCCCCTTTGCTCTTGAAATCTGGAAACTATTTGGCTTCCCACAACACTATGAGGCCTCTGTCTTAGAAATCATTTTTGGTCATATTAATCGATTGAAGTAGCCTTTTAATAGTCTTTTTGCACTTCTTTCTGCTTTGATTATGTGAAATATATGGATAACAAGAAATGATATTATTTTTGGTGGTAACTACATAAACCTTATTGAGTCTCTCAAGAGGATCACATACCATAAAATTGTTGTGCAGGTGACAGTGGTAATAAATATTAAAAGGAAGAATTTGGATGACCTCTTCAAGCATGGTATGGTCAAATTGGGGTCATGGGAGGTTTCCCATGGATACACCTGGTCAAGAGAATCCCAAGAACTTACCCCCTTTAGAGATGCACTCCATAACTTCATGATAGAAGTTAAATACCTTAACAAAGAGGACATGCTAGTGATCAATGATGTCCCTATCACAACTATACTAGGCCCAGAATTTCCAGTAGTAGAATCCCTGACCCATCCCTAAGAAAAACATATCAGAAAAGATGAAGTGCTCAAGTGGATGGAAGGGCAACAAGGATGGGTAACATGGGTACCCTTCAGGGATGATGACTTCATGTGATATTCCTCTGTTACTCAATACCTTTTTTGTAATGTCTATTTGTATCTCCGTACTTAGACAATGATCTCTGGATCCCTAGATGGTTATGTTCTATTTCAGATTTGGAAGTCAGGTGTAGTCAGATATGTATGTAGGATTGATATATAATCTACCAATAATATATGCCTGGCTCTCTTTTTGGTAGCTGGTATGAGCAAGGCACCTGATTGTAATTGTTTCTTATGAACTCTCATATATCTTAAATAGAAAAAAATATTTAGATTATTTTATTAAAGTCAATATATATATGTATTCTATTCTATTATATATATATATATATATATATTTGTGTGTGTGTTTATACACACACACACATATACTATAAGATATATATATATATATATATTCTTATTTGTAAGATATATATTTTTTTCTTGTATATATGTATTCTAAGTGATACATATATAATTATATATATAGAAATATATACATATTTATAAAATTTCATTTATATCATTCTAGATACTTATATATATATGCTCCTATACTCATACAAATCATATCTAGTAATACTAAAAAATCAAATGTTACAAGTATATTTAGACCTGTATGTACATAAAGCGATATACATATATAAGGATATGTATCTCCATTTTTTTACCAAATAATAATCAACATTCCCATCCATATAAAAATGAAATTCCTTTTCACTCAATTCTTTTTCTTTATCAGGACATACGTGTCCCTTTGAATCTCCTCTCAAAGCGGGAAGTATTCCAATAGTCGAGCTGTTGAAGAGGAAGAAAATGAAACACCTACCTTATGATACTTAAATAGGCATTGCCCTCCCCTTAAGCACATCTATTTTCCTATCGAGTCCTCCTCCTTCAAAAATTATGTCTACCCCCATTAAGCTGAAAGGTTCCAAGCCACAATTACCCTTTGAGGGAGTAATTACCATTAACAGGCTAAAGTCTGTAATGGTGAGTACTCATGCTTTGAATATTAGGTTTGTCTTTCAAATTTTGGGGTTGGATTTCCTTACCAATGATGATCAATACCGAGTAAATTCTGATATACCAGCTATGTTCATAGCCTCAACCATTCAGGTGGATCCAGGGAAATCTGATATTGGAAGGCTTTGTGCCTGCATTTTCAAACATAAATATTTAGGAGGTTTAGATTTAGTCATTCACAATATTTGTAGAGACTTGATGATCTCAAGGCCTAGATTCTATAATACACCAATGATAAATGCCAAACTTGTTCCTTCCTCCCCTATTTTGGATACTGATGACCTAGCAATATTGATATCCAAAACTCCCATTATCAGAAGAAACCTAGACTTTCAAATTTTTTTCACATAAGGCCTCCTAAGAATGTTTATTGGTTCTATACTTATTGGCACAAAGATTATGTGGGTAACTATTGAGCGCTGTTTTTACATAAGTCAATTGCTAGGATCTCGATATTTTATTTCCTCTTTTGAAAGAGTAACAAAGTTATTCCCAAGGTTCTCTGGGATCGTGGTACAACCTGCTTGGTAACTTAGTTGAAGATAAATGTGAATTTTCATGAGGAGGCCTTTGCTAGTACTTTCAAGATGTCAAACTGCAAAAAAACTTTAGTGCTTTTTTTTTTGTATTTTCCAATTTTATCAAAGATTGTGGTTAACTAAGGATGCAAATTTATGCTCAAAGATGATTACTTTCATATTTATGATAGAAATTAAAAAGGAGTAGGGTAACAAGAAATTAAGTAAATTTCTAAAAATGAAATCCTAATGGACATAAACTATTGTTGATCCTTCCTTGTGAATTGAATGATGGAGAGATTTGGAACCAACCCAATGAATATAAATAAGACAATGTCACAATTATATACCCAATTGATGCAATCGTTTGAAGAGGAGAAACATATTCACTCATGCAAGATTTTCAAAACCTATCAAATCTTGAAGCCACCAAGACGTGCACACACACGAGACAGATTTATCATTAAGCCCAAAAGATGATCTTTCCATACATTCAACACAACAAGGTAGATGAACAACAATAAACTCCAATTTAAAGAAACGTAGATTTGAAACACAATAAAACAATTGGATCTTTGAAAAGGAATGAAAAAGCATAGACACATTCATCAATTTTGCATAAATAGAAAAAAATATCACACCATAAATGAAGAACTAATTGTAGATATTTATTGCCTCAAGAATTTGACCCTATTACATTACTTTTGACTACAATATATATAGTTATGATCTACAAACTCTGAATGCTGAAATTAGGGCATCAGAGACTCCAAAAAAAATGAAAATAAACTAAAACTAAAGCTTTATTGAAGGAAAATATTGCTAACTGATACTAAACAACTTGCATGGATTTTTAATCCATTTAGAATCAGTTTACCCATGCAAAAGGGATCAAACTCGCCAAGATAAAAGAGAGAGAGAAGATGGGGTTTCTTTATATGCAACTAGAGCCTTCTTCTTGATCTTGAAGTTCTCCCTTGGAATCTTCACCTATGTTATCTTTGAGGTGGGAACTAATAGGGGACCCTTTGTCCTTGCAAAATGAACTCTAGTTAGGAATCCATCTGATATGAAGTTCAAATTTCATGCAAAAAATTGATCCCGCTGGAAAAAACCCAAAAATTTAGACCTCAACCTCTGCAAAAAAATTTTCCAATTGAAAATTTGACTAAGTGTTGAAATAGAAATTGGAGACCCTAAAATTTTGACCCTTTTGGAGGCCAAAAGGCTGAAAAGTTGAGAAGGCTAAAAGGGCCGAAAGGCTGAAAATCCGAAAACTAGCCTTTGAAAAATAAAATGGCTAACTGTAGAAAATTGTATTTCTCAAAATGGTGGTCTGGGTTTGAGGAGTCAGCTCAGGAACACTTGCGGATGACCAAATCATAGCCTTTGCAATATCTCCTGTACTCTCTCATATTTTATTTCCTGCCTCTTGACTTTGTTGATCCATTGTTCTTGCTTCTCTCTGAAAATGGTTAATTCGGAAGTGAAGAACTTGATTTCTTCTTCATGTTCAGACATCCTTTGCATGTCTTCCTTTGAATATAATAGTTGGTGTAGGGCCTCTTTGGTGCCAATACCTACCCAAATATCCTTGAATTACTATATCACTTCCTTTATCTATTCACTTTGGTCCCGATATAGTTCTAAGCCGATACTTGTAAAGAAGCCTTCTATTTCTTCTACCCATTCCATAACTTATTTTAGCTTTTCCAATATGCGAGATAGGCACTTTTTGTAAACCTTAATGGTTTTGGCTATGCTCTTAATCTAGGTTTTGAAGTTGTCTAGCTCTTCACCCTCATATACCTTAACCGAGATTTGGAAGCATTGCTTCTTGATTATCTTGAGGTCTTGGAGGGAAGCTTTCTATTTGGTTACTTCAGAATCTAATCCATCCTCAGTCTCCATCAGATCAATCAACATTGTGGTTTCAATCAAAATGACTCTATAATGCCTAAAAACCAGTATGATAACCCCTTGTCCATACTTCTCAAAAATCAATCTTCCAATCAACACTTGCTCGAATGAAAGAAAAGGTCACACCTGCCAGTAAGTCTAGAGTATCTCTCATTTCTAACACGACCTGTAATGAGGCCTCCGGGAAACTTGGGTCAATGGGACCCACCATCTTATGAATGAATTTCTTTAGAGTCTCATTTTTCTCTATCAAGGGCTTGATGGCCTCTTCATCCTTTCTCATAAATCCTAGAGCATGCTTCAAACCTAGAGTTGCTAGGGTCTTACTTCCCTCCCTGGTTGGTTCTCCCAAATCTATCTCTTCAAATGTATAATCTAAGGGTTATTTGTGATTGTGAGGTGCTAATAGAAGGAACTAACGCATGTTCCTTCTAGCGACCCCTGGTGTCTTGGGTTATGTAGGATATGGTCCTCGCTGGTATCTTGGCCTCTTCCTGATGAAAGGATTTCCCTAAGAATTCCATATCTGTATCTTCTCCTTCATCCTCATCTATGTAAGTTCTCTTTCGAGGCTGAATATCTTTAGTAAACCAAGTAGGTTTACTAAAGGCGGTAATGGGATCATATGGGGCAATATGGAGGATCGAAGCCAAGATTTTTGATCTGGGAGTCGCCTCCTCCTCTGCCTCTTTCCCATGTTCACCATCTTCCCCACCTTCCCCCTCATGCATTTCTTCTTCATGGATTTCTTCTTCTCCCTTCTCTTCTTCTACTACAACATCATGTTCATCTCTACCTTGGCCTTCATCCCTGGAGGAACTGATTGTTATTTCTGCACTAAGGCCTATCTTGGATTCCAATATGGTTTTGAAGGGGGATGTGGCTTCTATGCTCACCAAAACTTGGGGAGTCGGGATGGAGGAAGGCAAAGGAATAGATGATGGTGGAGTCGGAGTAGAAGGAATCAAAATGGGAGGTGGGAGAGTAGAAGTTGGAGGCAGATTTGGCATTGGAGTTGGGAGAGAAGGTGGTGTATAGGAATGGGAGGTGGGAGAGAGGTTGGTGGAATGGGAATGTGAGGTGGTGGAGTTTATGTAGAACTCTCTCCCATAAATGTACCTCCTACTATACTCTGGGCAATGGTGACATCTTAAGTTTTGGGCCCTTGGCCAGTGTTAGAGTCCACCCCTATGATAGGCACATTTAGTGTGGGATTAGTGAATTGGGCTGGAGGTGGAGTGAGGATCACTTAAGACTAGATGAGTGTCAGTGTTCCTATGTTAATTCTTGTTGTTGAGTTAGGTGTATCCTTCCCCTATTCTAAAAATCCCTCTAGGCCTTCAAGACTAGATATCTAGAACTCATCTAACCCTAGGGTATCCAAAAGATTGTCCTACTCTTTTGGATCCTCTATATGTTTCCTTGTTATCTCCTTCTTCCTTAGAGATTCTTCCTAAGACCTTGTCCTTTTTACCAAAGGTGCATCTTCCTCTTCTGGTTCCTCTTGTACATCTTCCAATCATGGAGAGGTAGAAGCTCTCTTTCTTTTATAAGTCTTCTTCCCTTCTCCAGTGGTAGGGGGAGATTGGCTAGAAGTGGATGGGCCTTCATCTTGGGTGGCCTATGATGATCCAACATGAGGATCTATCTGCCTTGTCATCCTAGTTTTTTCGGCCTTTTTCCTAGGATCAGGACCATACTCTACTGGACGTTCATTCCCATACACTGTTCCTGGCTTCTGAGGTGGGGCCTTCTTGTATTGGGGCACTCTGGACCTTTCTCCGCATTTCTTATCTACCTTCTGGGGTGGATCCAATATTGTCTTTACAGAATAGGATCCATTTGATAGGGACTATTTATCCATGCCTCAGTAGTCCTGACCACATGCCTTTCTCTAAATTCAATGTCATCATTTTCATCCTTATCCATCTTTGTATTCAATATGGGCATGTTGTATATCTTATCCAAAGTATAAACTGACTCTAGCATATTATTTGAATCATTTTTCCAAACCTTGGGGGGATACTAATCTCTAGATGTGCTTGTGCTAGTTTGAGGGAATCCTGCAGTAATCCCAGATCCTTACCTCATGGTCATCCATGTAATTTATCCAATGATCTTCAATGCGTGGCTCATGGATGTAAAACTTGCCAATGATATGGCCATATGTGCCTATTGGGTCGAACCAAGTCTGAATGGTTTTATATAGTTGAAGTGGGCACTCGTCCCACTCAAAGTCCAAGGACTTGTAGATTTTCATGTCTTGGAGAGTGTAGGGGCCTAGGAAAATGAGGAAGTCCCAGGAGTGATTCTTCTTATGCTTGATGTGCTCATATGCATCCGAAAGTTGTCTCGCCATTTCAAGGATAATTACCTAATTTGATGGGTAATTGGGTAGCTTCTTTGGGTTCATGGTAGATCCTTCCACTTAGATGAAGGTGAAATTCCTAAACTATATGTAATAATCCCCTATGGCCCTTAATTTGGTAGCTGCTTCTTCTGACAATCTCTTTTCAAAGTCACCCTCTATGGATCTGATGATTGCAAAGATAAAAGAGTTGTTCACTATCCTATAATCTAGGCTATCTTCTAGCATATCTGCTATTATCACAAGTTGTGGATAGACAATATGAGGCCATGCATTGGGGTCATTGATGTTTCCCCTTTTTGTGAGCCTTGGATAGTATGCTTGTGCAGCTAACAGGTAAACTATATATGTACTCATGTAGAATTTTGGATTGTTCTTAACCACGTTTAGTTGTTCATCCAGTTTGTCACTTATGATAGTGGCCCAATCGAACCTGGCTTTCTGATTCCTGATCTTCTCTATCAATAGGATCATCTAGTTCTCAAGTTGGATGGACTGAGGTAGTCCATACACTCGGCTTATTAGGGTAATTGTAGCCTGGATTTCATCCTTCAAGTACCCTCTCTTGAGGTCTATTTTGTCCAGTTTGTTCTTTGGGAGAGGTTGTTTGAGGTATTCTTGATTTGTGATTACATATGCATCCTTACCTTTGTTCCTAAACCATCTTAGCCCCTTTTCTATGTAGAAATCATAGAATTTGTCCATTCCCTTTTGGATATGGAAGACCTCTTCTATGTTGTCCATTCTTATATCCAAAACCACCTGTCCTTCTGTATTTTTAACCACCCTTTCATATGATGTGTAGTAATTAGCTAAGGTCATGATCATCTCAGAAAAAATAGCTACCACTGGATGAGCTGCTACATTAACTAGGCCTTATAGGACCATGGAGGTATAGTCTGTGGACCTTCCTGCTGGCTAGGAACACCTTACTAGGAAGATCCCAGTCCACATTCTTGATGTCAATATCAGTAATATCTATGTGTTTGTTCCCAATTTTTGAAAGGGGGTGATTCCCCTTGTACATGTACTTCATCAGGGATGTTTGTTTCTCAGGCATTCCTGCAAGGGAAAATGCAAGTATCAGTATCTTTATTGAAAGAAAACTAAAAAGAAAGAAAGGAGACAAACAAACTAAGAAAAATAGAAGCAGAGGCTCTTAAGTAGCCAGAAATGTAGTTTTTTTCTCTTTTGGGAGCTTTGGCCTTTCGAACGCTGAAGAAAAGGTCAGGGTACGAAAAGGCCAAAAATGCAAAGGATGAGGTTGATGGTGAATAAAGTCCTTTCAGACTTACAGAGTGTGAAAACTGTTGCGGAGAATCAGGGTGCAAAAACTTGAAATATTGAAATATTTGGGGGTTGATGAAAACTTTTGGCCTTTCGGTCTATGAAAGTCTGAAGACCTTACCTTCAGTCACTTTTGCCTTTCGGCTTTTTAGGGGTTTCAAAGGTCCAAAAAAATGATGCTACCAAAAGTGTGAAATACACTTGATCAAAAATTGCTCGAGGGGGAAGGATTTTTTTGGCCTTTCAGAGGCTGAAACTTGCGACTAGGTGGCGATGCCAAAAAACCCTAACTTGAAAAAACACAATAAAAGAAAAGGAAAGAAGGGAGAGAAAACCCTCCACAAGTCCTATGGCACAAAACCCTAGGGACCTAGGAGGGAGCATGACCTGACTAGGCTAAAAACCTACTCTAAACAGACGTAAAAAAAGAAAACAAAAAAAATGAACAGAGAGGAAGAGAAGCCAAAGCCCTACCTGTCAAATGCGAGGAGAGGGAAAAACCATGACCACTAGAAGCTGAGGTCGAGGAGAAATTGTCAAGGTCTAGTGAGGAGGTGAGAAAGATGATGAGCACGTGGGGAGGCAGAAGACAAAAATGTAGAAGAGCCAAAAAAGACAAGTGAGAGGAAAAAGTGACTCGGGCCACTTAAATAGTCCCCAGGATGACGTAACCTAATTTTGGCATTTCAGAGGCTAAAATGCCAAAAATTGGATGGCCTCATCCCCCTTTCGATGTTTTGGATTCCAAAACACCAAAAGGGCTGGGCTCAGCCCTTTGGCCCTTTCAACATTTCAAAGGACTCTGGGTCCTCCAAAATGCCCAAAAGGGTGAAAAGACCGAAAACACTTTAATTCCCCTCAACAGGCCCCTCAAGAACCTAGTTTCAAGGATCAAGGAGAGGGGAAAACCCAAAAACAAAAAGAAAAAATAGGGGGTCCCCATGGTCAGAGGACTAAAATGGGGTGTATGTTGTGGACCCACAATAGTAACATTGATAGAGATGGCTTCAGTAACTCAGAAGATGAAGAAGCAATAGTAAAAAAGGCAAACATTGTTGGCCCTAGCAGAAAGAGAAGGAAAAATGAGGACTCCCCCAAAACCCTAAAGCCATGGAAAAAACTTCCTAATAAGGATCCTTGGATACCTTTCTATTTGTGCAAGGAATTTACTGTGTTTATCTCTATTCCTATAATTGTCGCATTCATTATTGTTATACTATCAGGATTAAATGGTAGTAATCTTTCAGCCCTTATTAAGTGGCTATCCATTATCAGGTAGGGGATTTATGATTTAAAATATAGATTCAGTTTTTTTAAGGTTTATTGCAATTAAATAATTATGGTTTTCTCCTGATTAAGATCTCTCCAACAACTTTGTATCTAGGATACTGTTTTGGATAGATTAGAAGGACTATTAGAAAATCTATTATTATGCTTACCATGATTAGGTTAAAATACTGGCTTCTTAATAGAATTGACATAAAGGTATACATACATACATACATACTGTAGACACCCTAAAATGGACAGGCTTGCGACTTTACATTAAAAACACTAATTTTCGTCTATTAATTAATGGTTTCTTAATCATTAATTAATCATCTATTTTCTTCTAAATTCATCTTTCAAATCATCTAATCCAATCCCCAAAATTAATTAAATAATTAATTTTATTTAATTAATTAAGCTTTAATTGATTAATTACCATTATTTAATTAATTAAACTCAATTTCCTATAGTTTAAATCCAAATATTTAAACTTACTAATTTATTCTTCCAAT
>MU225207.1:784081-813048 GCA_018584345.1 Thuja plicata
CCCCCCCCCCCCCCCCCTTCAATGTTTCCAACAATCTAGTTATGTTTTTAACATAAAAAATCTGTATGAAAATAATTAAAAATCTAAATTAAATATTTTATTTTAATAAAAAATAAAAATTAATAATATATTTTAAAACTTACTTATTGATATTTTGATATTGTTCTTCTCCAAGACACTAAATTATCTAATGAAGCTGCCATAAAATTGTTTACTTCCTGGAAGTTGAGTAATTTTTGGGCCTCTCCCTCTAATGATACCTCGAGGGGTCTTGCAGTTTTATGGGATCCACTCAAGGTAATTTTGGAACAAATTTCATTTGGTAAATATTGGATGCTCTCTCTGGTTGAGAGCTACTGTTCTAAATTGTCCTTCTGGTTGTTTAATATTTATGCCCTCTTCCCATTGTTGAAAAAACTAAGCTATATTGGATCTTTATGGGTGATTTGATACAGATACTCTAGGGGGAGTTGATCATCTTGGGAAGGGACTTCAATGTTGTCCTTAATAATGATGAGAAATGTGGTGGGATTATTCCTTCTCCAAAGGTGATGATGGACTTTAATCAGTTTATTTATGATAATGATCTCATGGATGTCTCTCCCAAGGTGGGAAAATTCACCTGGAAAAATCGTTGCATAGGTTTTTGTAACATTGCAGAGTGGTTGGATCATTTTATTATTTCATATTTATGGCTTCACAGTGAAATAGACTACCACTCATTCATTTTACCTATCTCTAGTTTTGATCACTTTCTGATTATGTTACATTTATTAGAATCCTCTTCTTTCCCTAGAGGTACCTTCAATATTGAGCCATTGTGGTTATGAGATCATAGTTTTATTCCTTTTCTGAAATAATGGTGGCTAAACTCTTCATATATGAAAGGCACCCAAATATTTAAACTGGTCAAAAAAGTGCAGTTACTAAAAATTAAGATCAAAGATTGGAACATTAATACCTTTAAGAATATTTTTTAGGAGAAAACTAGATTGCAGTCAGAATTGGATATAGTTAATGACTTTATTATTCACAATGAAATGGATGCCCAATATTTTTCACTAGAAAAGGATCTCAGATGTCCTCTAAAGGAAGTAATTCTCAAAGAAGAGATTTACTGGAAATAGAAATCTCGGGAAACTTGGCTTGCAAATGGGGATAGAAACATAAAGTTTTTTCATGCTTCTACTAAGTTGAGACATCTTAAAAACAAAATTATTTACATTGAATCCTCTAGTGGGAAATTAGAAAATGAAAATGACATTGTTGATGAGGGTGTTTCCTTCTTCTCAAATTTTCTAACCAAGCAACAAGTTCATTGTTCCAATTCTTTGTTAGATTCTATCCGAAATTGTGTATCTAAGGCAGATAATACTATGCTTATGACTCCCTTGACATTGAATGAGCTTAAAGAAATTCATTTTTCCATGGCCCTAGACAAGGCCCCAGGTCCCAATGGATTCACCATGCTTTTCTTTCAAAAATGTTTGGATTTTATGGGAAATGATATTTTACTTGCATTAGAGGAAGCTAGGATTCACAAAACCATGTTGAAAGAGCTTAATCATACTTGGATTTCTCTCATTCCAAAAAAATATGATCTTAAATCATTTTCAAATTTTCATCCTATCTCGATTTGTAATTCTCTATAAAAATTTTTTACCAAAGCTATTTCTATCAAGTTGGCCAAGGTCCTTCCTAAAATCATCTCTGAGGAACAAGGGGGCTTTGTGCCTAGGAGAGAAACTCCAGAGGGTGCTATTATGGCTCATGAAATTTTGCACTCTATCCGATTACATAACCAATTAGCTATGGTTCTTAAGATAGGTATAATGAAAGCATATGATCGTGTTGACTCAGAATTTCTTCTCATGGTCCTCACTAGGTTTGGTTTTCACAGAAATTGGGCAAAATGGGTCCAAGCCTGCATATCTTCTCCTTCATTATCTATTATTTTTAATGCCCCCCCTAGAGGTTTTCTCTCATCGTCTAGAGGTATTCGATAGGGGGATCCCCTTTCCCCCTTCCTGTTCATCCTAATGGATGGGGGATTAGTAGATTTATAGGTTATGCTAGATAGGTTGGGATTTGGAAAGGTGTCTCCTTTAATGATGTCAATGAATCCTATACATATAATCATTTTTTGCAGATGATACTCTTCTATTCGGAGAAGCCACCATCAAGAAAGATTGAGTTATTAAACAAATCTTCGAGGATTATTCCATGGCATCTGGGAAATTAATTAATCCAACAAAATCATTTTTTTCTCTTAAATTCTACCCCTTTAGTTCAAAATAGTCTTTCTAAATTCTGGGGCTTCTCTTTGGGGGAGTTTCCTTGCCGATATCTTGGAGTCCCCTTCTATTCTGGCTCAGAAAAAACATAATTTCTGGGATAAGATTATTTCTGCAATTTCTCAACGGATTCTATCATGGAAGCATAAATGACTGACCTTATTTGGTATGTTACTAATGATTAAATCTATCTTAAATACCATCCCAATTTATCTTATGTCAATCCTAAAGATGCCTAAGTGTTCAGTTGAAGAACTCCAGTCCATCTTAAGGGACTTTCTTTGGGCTGACAATGTAACTAAAAAGAAAAAGTTACACCTTGATTGGAGTAAGGTCTCTACTCCTAAATCCATCCAGGGTGTTGGAGTTAGGGATCTACATTTATAGAATAAAGCATTGGGTGTTAAATTACTTTGGAAATTATACCAAAACCTGCCAAAACCCAAATTTTAAATGGGCCAGATTAATGAGATCGAATTACCTTGACTCTGATGAAAGGGAAATAATCTTTACAAATTTAGTTTTACCTCAGGGGTTTGCCATGTGGAATTTCATGGTTTCTTGTCGAGAGCACATCATGCCCTCCCTCTCTTGGTTAATATATGATGGGTCAAAAGCACAATTCTAGGAGGACTCATGGAATGGACACACACCTTTATCTCAAATCCAGGAGTGGCACCCCTTAGATGCTCATCTTAAATGAATTTGGGGTGACTAGGTTTGTCATTATTTAGATATTCAAGATGGTCTTGCAGTTTGGAAAGATCTTTCTGGCCTACATGATTTTTCAAATTTTGTAGTAGAACTTCATAAGGAACTTAGCTCTAGACCTATTTTATTATCTCCTCTTGAGGATGAATTTATTTGGTTAGATTCCCATTCTGGCCAATATACGGTTAAGGCTGGTTATGACTCAAATTTCCATCTTCAATCTTCTGAATCTTGGCCTATTAGACTTTTATGGGGTTTTTCATTTCTTCCTAAGGTAGGGGCCTTTTCCTGGTTGGCCATCTAGGATAGGGTCCTCACTGGGGCTAGACTTGATAGATTGGGAATTACCATTGTTTTTCCTTGTACTTTATGTGGATACTTTATGGAAATTGCTGATCATTTATTCCTTCACTGCCCCTTTGCTCTTTATTGTTGGTATTGGCATATTCATAGACTGGGGTGGTTTATAGCTATTGTCCCTAATCTTTGTGATCACTTCAAAGCTTGGCCTTTTTTGCACAAATCTTCCACATTTTCACCTCTTTGGGAGGTGAGCCCCTCTATAGTCATCTGAAATATTTGGCTTGAGAGAAATGAAAGAGTATTTAGAGGCAAATCTACCTCATGGATCGAGGTCATTGGAAAAATAGAAAATTCAATATCTGAAGTGATGCTTACATATCAAGTTAAATTGATCAAGAGAAAAAATAATTTTAGTAAGGTATTTTTTTATTCATGAAAATTGGCCTCTTCCCCAATCCCTTCTGCCTCATGGGTGTCAAGCTTCTTGCTCATCTTCGCCCTCCTTCCTTAATGCTACTTGGTCTACTCCTCCTTTTGGTTTTGTGAAATTGAATTATGATGGTGCCTCTAGGGGAAATCCAAGCATTTCAGGAGTGGGGATTATTTTTAGAAATTCTGAGTGGAACATTATTAGAGCAACTTGCAAAAATATTCGCTCAACCTCCAACAATGTAGCGGAGATGGAAGCTCTTCTCTTTGGTCTTTCTATTGATATCTCCATGAAGATATCTAAGATCATAATTGAGAGGGAATAAATAGTGACCTATAATATAATCACCTCTAGAAAGACTTCCTCATGGAAACTAAGATATAGACTGAATTTGGTCCTCAAAATATTAATGTCTTTTCAATCCTTTGAGCTTAAAAACTATTTCAGAGAGGCCAGTATGGTTGCTGATTTTTTGGCGCATAAGGTGACTGATGACCCATTCTCACTTCAGGAAGTGGATATGAATTCTATATCACATTTGGTATAATCTTGATACTATTGTTTGAGGCTAACTTACCATGCTGATTTATCATATTCTTAATTGTTCTTTTTTAATTTTACTTCTCATATATGTGTGTGTTTCAGATTATATTCCTGCTTCATGGATTTCATTTTCTCTATATCAGTGGTACTAATATGGATTTTAGCCAAAGGTAGAGTTTCTCTCTATGTAGGTGTGCCGCTCTGGGTTTGTAATCCCCTTCAGATTCTTGCACTATGTATGGGGGATCAACTATTTACGTTTGGTAGGTGGATGAGAGACAACTATCTTCAGCAACAACATTTGCATCCCTTGGGTCCCCTTCTTTATCTCCCCCCTTTCTCTCTGATGGGTATTTCTTGGATGTAATGGGATAATAGGGATTGCATGATTTCTTTGGCATTATTTTGAAGTTATCGTTTGGGGTTTTTTGTTAGGTTTGGGTACATTTCTAGGCAGGGATCTCTTTTTGGCTCGATTTGGGTAGACTAGTATGTTAATATATCAATTTATCTATATGGGCCACAACTGGAGGTTTTCTTCATGGTTCTTTCCTACCAGATTGCCCACCTAATAAAATATTAATAAAAAATTAATAAAAAACTTAAACTTGAGAATTTTATAACTTTAATTAATTTTAAAAAAAAAGTATATTAAATTTCAAAATAAAATCAACTCATAATGTATTAAGACTAATTTTTTTTCTTCCCAAAAACCACCCTTTTTCCAAGGTCAATAAATGCTTAATATTGCCCAAGTTCACATAGATTACATTAATCCAGATAATAGTTTGTTGAAAAAAATTCCACAAAAATTACTCATGGCGAAAACTTTTTTAGCATTGATTGACAGATAAATATTTTTTGAAAAAATATTTAGTTAAAAAAATTGCATGTATACTTTAGTTAATATATAAAAAATTGTAACATGCAAAATAACTGACTTTTGATTTTCTAATAAGAAAATTATTAATAACAAGTTAAAAAAAGTGTGTTGCCTATAGTTCACAGCCTACGACAAGAACTACAAATGTAATTACCATCGTATTATATTAATTTCATGATCCATGAAAGAATAAAAATATATGTTTTCTGAATTAACTTTGTTTTTAGAAATTGAAATGGAATGTTGAACATGAACACGAGCAAAATGGAAATAGTTTAATCATAAATATTTTTTAGTGCTATATTATTTTAAAATTTTTTTTTATAGGTGAATGTAATTTATCTATGAAATATAAACCTATGTTTAATAAAAATAAATATATATTTCTTTGTTGCAATTCACAATATTGTAGTTTAAATAAAATTTTATAATAATTATGAAAAAATTGGTCTTAAAACTTACAAAGAATTATAATTATTAAGATTTTAAAAAGTAAATTATTTTACTAAATCAATTGGTAAATAGTAAAAGTTAATTTTTTTAATCTATTAGTTTTTTTAGAAAAATATGTTACTACACGAGTTTATATACTTTATACTTTTATACATCATGTTAATGGCCATACACTCCCACCTCCAAATAAAAATTCCTTACATATTTTCCCCTAACTATAACTATTTTAAAGAACCTCTCAAATAATTTTTGCATCCTCTAAATGAAGTGTTCAAGTTAGTTTGACATTAAGCTCTTATTAAGAGAAATTTTCATAATTCCCTTGAAAAAAACCTTAAATAAACTTACAAAATCAATTTCACAACCATTTTATCAAAATTTAGGACTTTTTTTTTTCTATAAAGACGACGATAGAAACATTTTAATGGAATTTTGTTTGCAAAGCTCACCTATATGTGGTAAAAACAAATAAATTCTACCATTGACTAATTTTCTCTGTTTTGATCGCTCATGTCATGACTATAAATTGGTCATGATTTTGCTTATTATGTCTTCAATTTCTGAAAATTCCATTTGCAATGGGCCAAATTCATTATCAAAGGGTATAGTGTCTACCACACTATAACTCATAGTTCATTTCCATTTTTGATGAGACTATTGGAAGGGTAAAAACATATAGGGTTCTATTTTTTTGAGTGCAAAATTTGGGCGAACATAGATGCAAAATGTAATACCTCTGAAATGATGTTTATGTGTACAATCCAATTTTTGTAGACTTTTTGTGCAGGGTGTGCATCACCAAAAGATGGATTTCCACATACGCCTTACACAATGACATGTAGTGTAGACACCAAGTATCTTTTTATGCTACAAAATAAACTGGCGTACAACCAATGAGATAGAGAATATCAACATACATACAACCAACAAGAAAGGAAAAGGTAACGAATGCATAGTTAGCGGGACAAAAAAAAATCAACGAACAAAATACCTTCAATCATCTTGCATACATTATAGCGAGTTCTGGACCATTGATTTTAAAAATCAACTCATCCATTTCAAGTATGAAATGCCTTTGGCGTAATTAATTAAAATTAAAATGTTGATTATTTCTAATTTTCTTGTCCTAAAGTCTAAGTGTGTATTTTTTAAGTTTATAAACTAAAAAATATATTTTTCTGGAAGAATGATTGGATAATATTTTTGGATTCTTATATATGATTTTTTAAGAAGGGAGTGTACTAATATTTTTTGTTGGATCTTTTTCTTGTTGTTTTATAGGATAATGGATCTACTTCTGGACTGCCCACTCCTCTTACGACTTTTTTGTCTTGCATGCCACCTCTTATTCTGTGCTTTTTGTTTATCTATTCACACATTTATCATTCATTATTTGGTTCACAAATTGAAACAACTTGTGACCTTTGTAGCAAGTAGAAATGTAAGGGTATGTTCACCTATTTGTTTTGAATGTATGTATGTAGATGTGTTACCATGTTTATCAAGAATTCTTTAATTCAATTGGAAAAAGCTACTAGCACTTTCCTGTTGATAATGTTTTTATAAATTCTTGCTAAAACCCTTGCTTGTGGTAACAACATAAGTCTTATACACGCTTTTAAGAAGGGAGTATGAATTTTTTTGTTGGATTTTTTCCTTGTTTTTTTATAGGATAATGGATCTACTTCTCAACTACCCACTCCTCTTATGACTTTTTTTGTCTTGCATGCCACCCCTTATTTTGTGTTTTTTGTTTATCTATTTACGCTTATGTCATTAAATATTTGATTCACAAATTGAAGTAACCTATGACCTTTGTAGCAAGTAGAAATATAAGGTTATGTTCATCTATATTTTTGAATGTATGTATGCAGATGTGTTACCATGTTTATCAAGAATTCTTTAATTTGGTTGGAAAATGATACTAGCATTTTCCTGTTAATAGTTTTTTTACAAATTCTTGCTAATACCCATGTTTGTGGTAACGACATAATCTACGTGAAAATTTTATTAACCACAAAAAAACCCAAGTTAATAATGTGAGGTAACTAGAATTACGATTGTCCTTATGCAATTTAATAATATAAAAATTAATAATAAAATAATTCTTAGCAATATTATTATACTAATATTTATAATAATATTTCAGATTTAATTGACTGACAAAGATCTTTGCCAAGCAATAGAATATGGTTGCAGATAACAGTATGGTTTAAGCTTCAATAATGAGGATTCACCTCAAAGAGCAAGGAAGGGAACGAAAGGAAGAAAATATTAACTGAATAAAATTTCTCTTCTCCTCAATTCCTCTTTAGATATGTAATACTAAGAAGATCTCTAGCAAGATAATATCCTATAACAAATGGTTTTATTTTATGTCTAATGTAAAAAAAAAAAGGCTCCCAAGGAATGGGGGTTTCAAATTTGTAAATACCTAAGAAAGGAAACCAACAAGGATTATGTATTCTATGATTTGAACTTATAGTCTTGGGTAAGACCATAGGTTTTCTTAGCTCCATTCTTTCCTACCGGTGCCCATAGTGAATGGAGCAATTGTAATTTTCTTTTAGAAATAATGAATAAAAATCTTTGGCTTCGGTCGTTTATTGATAATAATTTTTTTTTATAATAATATAATTAATTAGAATGTCTTACAAAATGGCTCTACCTGCAAAAACCCTGCTTACAAACTTGCTTGTGAAATCCAAGAAACAATATGATTTTTAAAAAAAAGTATTTATGCAAGTCCAAACCAGGGTTTCCTAAGACTAAAAATCGATTTGATGTTCTCATGGAAATTACTCAACCTTTGGATAAAAAACTAAGACCTGTTGTCTCAAGGAATGAAGGGCATTCTTCTTTTAAATTACCTAGGGTTTCAAGTTTCCCTTCTCTTAGGAACATGACCTACCAAGAAAATAAGAGCTACATTAACTCTACATCTGCAACTAGAGACATAGGGTGAAGTTGGGAGAAACAAAACCCTAGATCAAAAATTGGAATTCATCCAGGGAAGGACAATAAAGGATGGTTGCAGGTGAGAAGCCGCAAAGAAAAGATGAATTTTGGAAAATATGGTGTCTAAGGCTTATGGGCCATCCCCATCTCCAGCAAGATACCTAATTTTGCTTCAGGATCCAATAAGAATCAACTAGGAAAAATTCCTCTGGAAAATACTAAAACTATGACAAATTCTCTCTCCCCACCATCCAAAGTCTCCTGGCACAGAATAAACACATATCCTGATAATTTTCAAGATGGTATCAGCTGCTGACAAAAAGTCTCTAAAAATCTTGAAGATCCCATACATCACCACAAAAACCCTAATATATCTTCAAACACATCTAGATGTATAATACATGGAGGAACTCCTCAACCCAACAAGGAGGAAGCATATACCCTAATTATTAGCAATCACTACACTGATGGATTATGGGATTGCTGTAAAAACTATGGGCTATTTGCAAAATGGTGCGGATTCGTATCCTGTATGAATTACATTACCAGATGACTTGACGAATCATTCAAGGACTGGGTAAGTATTACTACCCTTGATGAATACTTTTTGTTTATAGAATATAATAAAATCTCAGTAAAAACCCAATTCTTATATGGGGAGTCATTATTTATTAAAGGATATAATCTAATATTCATGGAATAGAAATCAAATTTTGATTCAAAGGATTTTTAGAAGATCAAAGCCCCGAGATGGATTAGTATACCCAACCTACCTGTAGAATTATTACATAGTCACATTTTAAAAATAATAGGAGATATTTTAGGAGGGTTTGTAGGACTCAAAGAAAATTATGTATCTTCTTCTAAGCTAAAATCTTAGTCAACATAGGACTAAATACATAGGCGTTGAAACCAATAAAAATAATAACTAACCAATCTATATATATGTTGAAACCTTAAATATATAAAGAAAAAATTCATAATCAAATTATTATTAATAACATGAATTCCCCAAAGATAATAGAGCCCCATGAAACCCTACCATATCCTAGGGTTCGAACCAACCAAATGTGCTCATTTATCAATAATCAAATGAAAGTCCCTTCAGACATCCAAATCTATCTTGATAAAGAACATGGAGGAGTTATTATCAATAAAATAGAAAGTATAGAAACTACTCCATCCCAAAATCCCACACTTTCACCTTCTCATAAAATTACTAAATATCCTAGGAATGATCTAGATCAAACAATAGGCAATGAATATAACCTAGGCTCAGCTGAACTTAACAATCCAGAAGAAGGTGAAATTGTGGATGGTGGGGATGGGATCCCCCCACCAAGGAGTTATTGGTAGAAGATGAAAGGGTAAAAATAGTATAATTAAGTCAAACCATCATTAAGGAGAGGCCCAACAAAGAAACAAATAATAATGAGGAGGTTATTAAAGCCAACAAAAATCCCTCTAAGGATAATAAGATGAATGAAGAAGAAGGCTCTATTTTTGGATGCCAAATGAATAAAGAAACAAATTCAGAAGAAGAAATGAAAATTTATCAAGGGCACGGGGTGAGCCTGGTATGGATACCGAATATGGGCTCTCTTTGAAAAAGGAAGAAAATAGAGATAATATATTGTTGATAGATTCTGTCAAAAGCAGAGCCAATGTAGAACAGAGTCCAAAAAAAATAATTGAAAAAGAAGGGATTAAGGACAACACCAAGGTGAAGAAAGAATTCAATACAATAATTAAATCTATATGTGATGAGGTGGTTAATGATCTTATGGATAATTTTCTAGAGGAAATAATTGATGAGGAAGAAATTGCCCTACAGAAACAATTCTTGATTGATAAAATTATGAACAATAATGAGGAGCCACACAAAACTAACATGGAAAAGATGATAGAAAAAATAAATGAGAAGGATAATACAAATGAGCTGGAATCCTTAGGTATTGCCCAAAATGAAATAAGTAAGGATGAACCAGACTCTGCTGAACAAATGAAGAAAACGGGGAGGAAATCCCTATCTGAACTACATTAAAAAGATGGCTTAGTAGAGGATCATATCAATCTAACCTCCATATTTCATGTAGGGAAGGGGAAGTTCCTTCCCACAAAGCCATGGTGCTCTTAACCTATAATGTTAGGGGCATGAATGCCCCTAACAAGAAGCGTATTATAAAACACTATATAACTAACTTAAATACATAAATAATGATGATTCAAGAAACAAAAATAATAAAACAAGATATTGACTCTTTTAATAAAAACTAGGCATCAGAGAAATTGTTGGCTCCTATTCCAGTGGAGCTTCTTGAGGACTTGCAGTTATCTGGGACCTGAGGTCTGTTATGTTTACTATAGACAAGTGCCAACATAATTGGATAAGTGGATGGGTGTTCACAGCATTAAGAATAATCTCAATTTCCTCCTAGATAATGTGTATGCTCCAACCCAGATCAAGGAAAAGAACCAAGTTTGGAATGAGATTGAGCAATATTTATAGAATATTTCTAGTCATATTTGTATTATTGGAGGATATTTTAATGTCATTACTAATCATACAAAGAAATGGGGAGGGTGTAAAAAACTGACACAATCAGCCAAAGACTTCAATAGTTGGTTCAATAGAAATACCTTATGAAAATCAAAATAATTGAAAACTCATTCACGTGGAATAACAGAAGGAAAGGACTTAGTAATATAGCTGAGAAATTAGACAGATTCTTTTTTAAAGGTAGTTTAGTGAGATTCCCTCATACCACAAAAACTGAAGTTAAACCATTCCCTAAATCTAATCATTACCCCATCCAAATTACAATTGTAGAATACATAAGACCCAAAATATGCTCATTTAAGTTTGAACAAATGTGGCTAAAAGATGAGAAAGTTCTTGAACTTATTAAATAATGGTGGAAAGAAGTAGAGGTTTTAGGCTCTAGACTATACAAGGTAGTTAATAAATTAAAGATAATTAAAAACAAGCTTCAGATTTGGAATAGAAATAATTTTGGTAACATCTTTGAGTCCAAAATTAAAATAGAAGAAGAATTAGAAGAAGTTAATACTACCATAATTAAAAAAGGAATGGATGAAACACTCAACCTCAGAGAAAAAGAGCTACCTACAGATTATGAAGATATCTTAGCTACGGAAGAAATCTATTGGCACCAAAAGTCTAGAGAGACATGGTTAGAGGCAGAGGATAAGAATACAAAGTTCTTCCATAATAGTAACAAACAAAGAAGATCTATTAACAAAACAATTAAAATTAAAACCAACAATGGAGCCACTATAGAGGATCCTATATAGATTGCAAATGAAGATGTGAGTTTTTTTAAAAACATTCTTAACAATATAAAAGGGTCCAATATCGGAAGCCAGGAAAGAATATTAGCAAACATCCCTAAGTTGATTACAAAGGAGAGGAATAGAAGCCTAATGACTAAATTATCTAAGGAAGAAATAGAAATTTCCCTAAAAACAATGAACCCAAATAAGGCCCCATGCCCGGTTGGTTTCCCTGCTTGCTTCTTTCAAAAATGTTGGCACTTCATAGGAGAGGAGGTTAATGATGCCCTAAAAGGAGTTAGAAACTTTGGATGCATGCTCAAATAAATTAATAATACTTTTTTAGACCTGATCCCTAAAAAATACAAAGTAGAAAGCTTTAATGACTTAAGACCAATTTCCCTCTGCAATAGTACTATATATAAGTTGCTTACCAAAACCTTGGCCAACAAACTACAAAAAATCCTTCTATTCCTAATAAGCGAGGAATAGTCAAGTTTTGTACTGGGTAGATCTATATATGATGGGTAAATTATAGCCCAAGAGTTTTTTCACTCTATCCAGAAGAATGAAGAACCAAGTATGCTAATCAAAATTGACATTAAAAAAGCCTATGATAAGGTTGAATGACATTTTTTATGGAAATTCTTAGAATCCTTTGGTTTTTCTAATCCATGGATAAATCTTATCTTTGAATGCATCTCCACCCCAAAAATTTCAATCTTGATAAATGACACCCCTAAAGGCTTCTTTAATATCTCTAGGGGGCTAAGATAGGGAGACCCCATATCTCCCTTCTTGTTCATCAGCACGGCTGAATCCTTAGGCAGAACAATAACAAAGACAAGAGAACAAAATAAAATAAAAAGAATTAAAATCACAAGTGAATTAGACCCAACCACTCACCAAAAATTTGTAGATGAAAACATGATGTATGGAAAGGGAGAGAATTAAGTAGAATCATCCTATAAATAAATACTAGATACTTATTCTAACACATCAAGACAGGCGATAAACCTTGAGAAATAATAAATATTCTTCTTCAATATAAATCCCGACAAAGAAAAAGAAATATGTAAGATTCTAAATTTAAAAAAAAAAAAAGGAAAATTACCATGCAAATACGTAGGGCTCCCTCTGGAAAAGGGATGTAGAACCACTAAACTATGGGACCAAATGATGTCTCGAATAAAGAACATAATTGGATCATGGAAAGGGAAATGACTCTCTTCAACTAGAATAGCAACAATGCTAAAATATGTACTTCTTGCAATGCCAATATACCAATTGTATTGCATTAACCTTCCAAAAGTAAAAAAGGATGAATTAAATAAACATCTTATAACTTTCTTTTGGAAAGGTACGGGGATAAGAAGAAAATATTGTTACTAGAATGGGATAAGGTGTGTAGATGTAAGAAGGAAGGAGGTGTTGGTATAAAAAACATCAAAATGTAGAGCAACGCCCTGGGAGCCAAACTTATATGGAGAATGTACAAAAATCCAAATCTAAAATGGGCAAAAATATTATACCACAAGTACCTAACCAGTAGGGACCCAACACACATCTCTAGGGAAACCCCCCTAAAGGTTCACACATATGGAAATTTATGTTAGAATGCAGGAACACCATCATGAATAAACTCACATGGAATCTTAGAATGGGGGAACATGCCTTGTTCTGGAAAGACTCTTGGGGAGGCTACAAAACCATTGAGAAAATGTCTAACCTTAATACCTCCAAAACCCTTATGGAATCTAGCTGGGGAAAATATGTGAAAGACTATATTGAGCCAGTAGATGGAGATATTACTAAAGGATGGAAATGGAAGCCATTGGATGACACTAACATTCCTATCAAAGAAAAGGAGGAACTCAAAAAACTTTTTAAAGGTAGGAGTATCACTTTTCACCTAGGAGTGGAAAAAATAGTATGGGATGGATCAAAGTAAGGTGAATACACTACCAAGGGAGGATATGATTCCTTCTTAGTAAAAAAAGAAACCAAGAGAAAATATCCCCTTAAAATTATGTTGGGACAAACATTGTCTTCCAAAGGCAGGCATGTTCTCATGGTTGGCCCTAAAAGAAAACATCTTGAGAGCTAACAGATTCAGGAATTTGGGATATGAGGGCCCTATCAAATGTCCTTTGTGCAAAGAAAAAGAAGAAGACATTGACCATATACTACTAAACTGTAAATTCTCAAACCTTTGTTGGCGATGACTATGTAAAAAGCTAGGATGGAGCTTTTCCCTACCTCAGTCCATCCTTAGCATGTTCCAATCCTGGATGATCATTAATAAAAAATGCCTATATGGAGGACTAAGTAAATTTTCTCCCTCTATAGTCATACAATAAGTATGGAAAGAATGTAACAGGCACCTTTTCAAGGAAAAGAAAATGGACAGGAAGAAACTTACTAACAAAATTTAAGCTACCATCATCAAGATCTTAAATAGAAAAATTATGAACAATTAGAAAATGAATTTTGTAATGACTTATTGGGATGAGAAAATGAGGAATAGATGGATTGGAATCAAATTCCCTCCTTACGTGGGGTAGGGAGAAAATAATACTAAACAAAAAAAAGAAGCGTGTGTATGGCAACCCACCAAGAAGGGATGGTTTAAACTAAACTTCGATGGAGCTTCTAGGGGCAATCCAGGCAAAGCACGAATAGGATGTTTCCTTCACAATGCATAAGGGATAATGATTGAAAATCTAGCAAAACCAATAGGAGGCACTTATTTGCATACATTGGAATTCATATGTATAAGGAGGAAATTATTTACACACAAAAATATATTAAACAATAACAGTACACCGATAACTTATAACAATGAGAAATCACATTAATATTCCACACACATGGAATATGATGCACATCTAAAAAAAGGTGGAGGTGGAAAAGGTATCACTTCCTAAATTGCATAGATCTTTGAGGTGCACTAATTAAGGCAAATATTACTTGGAATGGCAAGTCGGGAGGCATCAGAGGCTTTACATCACACATAATTATGAAATATTTAATAAACCAATGCGGAAGTTGTTCTAATTATGACAAGTAACTTAAAATGTCTCATCATGGATCCTCCCCGGCCGGTTTTATTAAATGCTAGTCACTATTTTGGCTATCAAAGGTTAGATTTTATTCCTTGCGCAAAAATACAATCTTCGATGAATGGAGACCGCGATAAAACTAGGATGCCTTAGCAGACGGATGGCCTTCAACACTAAGATTAAACTTGAAATAATTAGGAAAATTATGGATGTCAAAATCAAATTCATATGGAGAGCATTTCTTAGGACCCTGGGACATCGAACATGTTACCAAGCTCTGATACCACTTGCTACAACTAACGATTGTCATTGTACCAAAGGATCGACATGTTAATGCCCAATACAACCACTAGACATATAGAAGACACAAGAGGTAGTTAAGCCATATCAAAAACAAGGAAATAAAGGGTTCAATCAATCATTTTTGGCATATCTAATGAAGTAATGGTAAGTGTGTTTTGGTGATAACATAGTGATTTGATTACAGGATGATCAAATATTATATTGTCATTGATGTCAACTATTGACTTTGTGTTCTGAGTATGTTGTCAAGTATATTTGTGATGAATGATGAGTTTCAGTGACTTTCAGTGGTTTCATCTTTAGGGGAGCCTTAGGTATGTCTCTGGAGGTCATATCCATGACCGCTACTACTGAAGTAAGTTTATGTGAGAGTTGTGATCAAATAGAGTATAAAATTACAACTGCTAGAACAATTGATGATAGGTGATAGATGATTTGAATTGTTTTGTCAAATATATGATGTATCTGGTGGCGCGATCATAGGATATGGTGGTCAATAGTGTTTAGATGCTACAATTTTAATCACAACTACTTTGAGTGATCGGTGAGCAGAGACAATGTTATTCAACAGGTTAAGTGTTTGTATTCTTATGATACCGATGACAAATCTTGTATCGGTGATCGGTATCGATGCAGCCGTGATTAACGATGAATGAGTTATGATCTAAGGAAATGTATGCATTATTGGAGGTGATTATCTTGTATCACATTGATCAATGTTATTGTGTGGTGAAGATTCTTGAGGAAATTTGAGTATGGTCAAAACGTGTTGGCTCAATTTCATATGTAAATTGTTGTGTAGGCCAATGCGGTCTTGGAAATAAATTTTGTATTTAATTTTGTTTTTTGGCACATTGTATTTGAGAAAGATGCTTTGTAATTTGATTTTAGGGTTTGATCAAGGTGATGGACTTATTAGTTCATTATATAATGGTCGAAGTTGAATGCAAAATATGTTGATCGTGTGTGTTGTGCAAGCGCGGTGTAAGGTGCATGTTGCAATCAAACCAAGGAAGAGTTAAGTATGCTTAGAAGAGACCATATGCTTCAATGGATTTGATCAGGTAGAGGTAGTTCTATTTTTTAGATCATTTTTGTTTTCATTCCCTAATAGTTACAACAGTTGAAATCCCCTAATAGGGTAGATCCTAACATATCTTTATTGTAAATCCTCTAACAAGATGACACATTAACTTGTGTTTTAATTCCTCTACAAAGGCTACTCTTAATAGGGTAAAGGTTATAATAGGCCTAAGGTAAATCCCTTAACTGGGTAGCACTTAACAGTGGTGTTGTAAAATCCTAACAGGGTTAACCTCCTCATAGGGCGTACTTGAGAAGAGTACATTATTTTAGTGGGTACTAATCCTCACCATGTTTTTTCCCCTATTTGGGTTTCCACGAGATAAATTTGTGTGTCAAAGTTTTTGGATGATCTTGGATGTTTATGATTTTCATTTTCTGCTATTAAGGTTAATCCTATGAATGCTGATTAAATTTTAAATGATTGAAAAGTTGGTTTATTTGGTAGATTACCAATTCACCCCCCCTATCAGTAGTATGATCCTTGGTCTAACAGTTCTTAGGAGCTTGAGAGATCAATTTGTAAATTCCTAAGATAAGTTAAGGCTAATCCTGATATCCCAACCATGTTCATAGAAATTTCCATGCATATCTTCAATAATCAAGTTGACATTGCTATGCTATGTAGGGAACTCTTCATTGTGGACATCTTGGTTGATCTAGATAGAGTAATGGTGAAAATTAGAAATGACCTCATAATTTCATGCCCTGGTAACTATGGAAAGCTTGTGGTAAGAAATAGACTTGTGATTACCTACCCAATTCTGTCCTCTGAAGCCCTAGATGGATTCTGGGCCTAAAGACCCATAATTGAAAGAAATGTGAACTTCCTCACGCATATCTTTGAGATCATAATTACAACTAATAGGAATTGGTTGGATAACTATATTATGGAGGATGACATGAAGGAGGCTAATATATGGAGACTTTATATTTTTCCATTAGTACATGCAAGGAAAAACATGATAAACACCATCGATTTATGCTACACCAACAAATAGGGCACAACACTACCTGATGCCAAGGTTACCGATACTGCTAAGCACAAAGCATCCCGACAAACACTATTCAGTGTCACCCGATGACAAAAAGGATAAAGGAACTTGATGATTAACCAATAGTGAAACCCAATGATATAGTCAAGAGTGGAACTTGACAGATGAAGGGAACCTGAAAATCAGTTCAAAGAAGTTCACACCGATAGACTTTCAGTTCACATTGACGATCAACAACCGACAGTCAGTTACATCTCGCAAAAAGTGGATATGACTTTCCATGTTAGATAAATCACCAAAGTTTTATATTTATCTTCTTGATTTGTTTTAAATCCATTACGTGAGGGAAAAGAAATGTAAATATTATTGTTTTTATCAGTTTAACTAATTTTAAAACATGCAAACAAAAGGATCAAGGTCAAGTTGTATACCTTGGATCTAGAGTTAACATTGTAATGCGTGATTCTAGAATAGGTAAAATACTTGTATAAATAGATGCTCAATCAATTATGAACATGTTGTTCAATGATGATTGTAGCTACTGAGAGCATCTAAAGATCAGACAAGAGAATTCATGCAGCAACATAGACAAAGATCAAATCAGTTGTCAAGAACAGAACAAAGGCTACCGATGAGCAGGAAAAGGTATTAACCAATCACTATACGTAATATTCATAAACTGTAAGCTTTAATGGATCTATAATAAAAAATTATATATTTCATATAGTCAAGTCAAACATATTGTACACATTCTAACAAGTGGGGTACACTTAAGAAATCCTTTCAAGGAAGGTGGACTTAATAGTCCTATTGTAAATCTCTTAACCGAGTGCACACTACATCAGTGTTGCTAAAGCGCTTAACAGAGTAGATCCTAATAGGTCTCCACATTAATACTCCTAACAAGGTAGATCATCAGAAGTGATCAAATTGTAAGCCTTAACCAGTTCCCTTCGATTATGCAGATAGTGAAGTTTTGTGGGTGCCATCCCTACCGCAGTTTTAACTTCCTAACAGGAGTTTTCTGTGATATCATATCTTGTGTTATGTGTCTATTAATTTCTTGAATGTTTCTATAAATGTTGCATACAATTAAGTTTAAGAATTAATACTACATGCATAAGAAAGAACATTAGATATGGTAGGTAATACAGTAAATTTTGATTACTAATGATGAAATTTGAAAAGTGTTAAAAGTTTTAAAGGTACTGATTCACCCCTCCCCTCTTAGTACTACTTACCATTAATACCAACAATTGGTATCAGAGCTGAGTCTCTTCTTGGAAAGCTTAAAGGCTTAAGAGAAAAGATCATACAATGGAAAAGTACAAACTTGATAAAAATATGGAGAATAAAAATCTTGAAATTCAGATGTTCTATGAACAATATAAAGAAGCTAGAATCAGTATGAGCCAACTGCTGGATGGAAGAAAGAATATGGATTCTCGCTATAATGAGACAAATTATCATGAGGAAGAGATTCTAGATTTCTTTGAATCTTCAGGATCAAATACAAGCAAGTCATCAAATAAATCAGAACAAAGCATCACAAGCCTAACTGAAATCAATCTACATCTGGCTGGACAAGTCAAATCTCTGCAAATCGATCAAGAGACACAAATAGTAAGAATGATTGATGTCATGAACAATGCAAGGCAAGTTGAATAAGAAAGAACACTAGCTATTGATGATATAAGAAAGATCATAGAAAAGATACAAGAAAAGGAGTCTGAGATACAAAGACTTACAGAGCATCACCATGAGGTAACTAATCAGATTATTCTTATGAGTCAAGAAGCAAACAAAATGAATATATAACTCATTTAAAGAATACATATTATCAGTGAACTAAGAGAAGAGAATGAAAAAATAAAGCATGAGGATAGAATTCATAAAACATCATAATGATATGATTAAGAGAGCAGAAGAGAGTACAAAATGGATGGATGAATTCTTGAATGCACAAAGAAGACCCCACACCAACACTGGACTAGGGTGCACGGAGCATGGAGAGTCATGAAATGAAGCTGATCCAAAAGATGCCTACACCAATCCTAGACCAAGGAAGCTGACATGCAATCACTATGGAAATTAAGTCCACACCTCAAATGTTTGTAGGAGAAAAGAAAAAGGTATTCCTAAATCCACATTTGCATTCATAGGACATTGTTATAATTGTAGCAAGAAAGGACACAAAGCATATGAATGCAAATCAAAGGTGAAAGAGCCAAAGAAGGAAACCTATATGGACAAGTATTGTCTCACCTACAAAATGCATGGGCAAACATCTCTTGAATGTAGGAAGAAGAAAATTGAAGCATGGAAACCCAAAAATGAAGAAAATGCTTATGAACCAAGAAGAGTTGATAATTCATATGTTTGGGACTACAATACATGGTTAAAATGCACAGCATGTGGTAGATATGGTCACATTGCTGCAAATTGCATGAGAACATGGACCAAAAGTTCTAGAGGCTGGACCAACCTAGGAATGGCATGTTTGCACTATCATAAGGTTGGACATCTAAAGAAGGACTGCAGAGACCGAATAACAGAAAACACCACTTTTGCAAATGGTAACACCATTGAAGACATCAAGAAAATGAGAAAGAAAATGTGGAGGAAATCTTCAACCATTGAGGAAGATGGACCAAGAAATGTATTAGGTGATACCTCATCCCATGGATCTGGTGACATCAGCACCCTTGCCTAAAGATGAACAAGTAAGTATGGAACTGCACTACACAAAGTCATATTTTGCATCAGTTCCATTATACAAATTGATAAATAATCAAAATATGCATGAATAAAGATGCATATTATGTTACTTGTTAAAATTCTGAGAAAAGAACCCCATCGGTAAGCACATACCAAAAATTATCGGTGAACATAATAAGGATGAGTTGTCTATACTTACTGAGAATTGTCGGTCAACACATAAAAAGGCTAAGCTGCTAATGTAACCCGACACTCGTCAGTAAGGAAGAAAAGTTACAATGTTGTCTTGACACTACACCTAGATCTGTCGGTGAAAGAAACAATCCTAACATCTATCCCAAGAATCCTATCAACACCAAGAATATTATTTAAGAGTCTTCTCGATGAACTCCATCTTCATGATCTGACGAGTTGTTGAGCATTTATGATAGACTTAGGGCAAAAGTCTATAAATACCTGATGGAAGCACTTCATTCTTTACATGCAATTTGAGAAAATAGAGTAGAGTGAAAATAGAGCATTTAGTAGAGGGCCCTCAACTCGATCCAACACACTCCAAACTATTCACTCACAAGTTATACGGATCGAAGTAAGTAACGAGCGCACCGAAGAACTCTATTATTATTTTTGAAAAAACCCTAAAATTTGAACACAATGGAAACCACTTTAAGAACAGTAAAATTGAAGAGTGATAAGAAGAATGTTGTTAAGTTGATAAAGAATAGCAATTGTGTGGAATCGAAATACAAGATATGCCCAGAGATTGCATCGCAACCCAATGATTCTAGCGCATTTTTGAAAATTCCACCTAGGGTTTTGTTGATAGAAGACGTTAGGTCCTATATTCACTGCAAGATCATTGAGATTGGTGATCTAGAGATAGATCAAGATTACAAGAAGCTGTGTGATGAACAAGGGAACCTGAAGGAAGAACACAAACACTTACAGGTAAAAGGGATAACAAATGCCCTATATTTCCTGATGGTTTTCAAAACCAACTGGATTAGGTTGGTACTTAGTAGAATGCATGACCAGAAGTTATGGTTGGATGAACCCAAGAAAATCACAAAGGATGTGTTACATATTGTAACAGGTTACCCCATTACAGATAAACCAAAGACGCACAAGAATCCCTCTCGACTAGAAGTAGAAAAACTCACCAATGTTGTGTGGGATAACAGAGGACTTAAGGTGAATGCCATCACCAATGAGGAACTGAGGTTCGATGCATGTGTAATAGGCTACAAAATCTTCCAAGCTAGTAGGATAAAGATCATATCATCAACAGCAGTAATCACAACTTACAAGATTGTCACAAAAGGAATACATATGGATCTATGTGAGATCCCGCTGAAGCAACTTGATGAAAATATGACAACAATCAGGTCTACAAAGACAAACACATGTAAGTTTGGCTCACTTATAATGTGTATATTCTTTTATTTTCAAGAATACTTTCCTTCAGCTAGAAAAGTGAAGTGGGACACTACCAATCTAGTCACATTGCAGATTAGTGACTTTGTCAAGTCACTAGGTGACAACTTTGATTCAGTGATGACTGAATACTTCCTTGACTTCAAGGAAAAGATGATGGAGAGAGTGAGGATCCCTGAACAATTGATTGAGAAGCATAGGGATGAAATATGTTTCATGGCGGATTTAGATTTCACTCACATTAAACCAGTTGTACCAAGGACAGCCTGGTTAGCACCTCTTGACTATGAGATTAGCATAGATCAAGAAACAAATGCAATTGATGCATTGTTGAATGAACCACTTGACAACAAGCAACCAAGATTTGGGACATATGAAGAGACCAAGTCCAAGATAAAAATAGGCCTAGTAATCAAGAAGATTGTCAAAAAGAAAAACAATATGGTAAAGAATCTTGAAAAGATGTTGTCAGTTAATGAGGAGGAGAAAGAAAAAACAGAGGAAACTGAGGAACATGGTACCATTGGTGAAGAGCAAGATGAGAAAGAATCAAATTTTGAGGCCATTGAATCTGATGTGCCTCCACCTCCAACCAAGAAACCAAGGACCACAACAACTCAGAGGACAAGAAGCCAAACTATAAAAGACACTACACCTCTCAAGAAAGGTCAAGTGAGGACCTATAAGAGGAAGCACTAAACTGAGAAGCAAAAACCTACCAAAAGGAGGAGGAAACTAGTCAGGACCAAGGCTGACATTGAAGATTCCAAATAGGATGAACCTGAGGTAGATAAGAAAAGATTAGCCCCTAGAATAATGGATGAAATTGTTGATTCAATTGCTACAACCGGTACAATGACTGATAGGAAAATCAGACAATGGGCAAAACTAGAGCCAGAGGACCAACATAAAATATAAGATGCAATAATTAGGGCTATGGTAAAGTTCAAATATGTACTAGTTGAGTTTTTTCAATAAATACCCAAAGAACTGGGTGACAAAATTTTGCAACAATGCTCTTATGCTTTGCACATAGAAAAGTAAGCAAGGGAGAGGGTACTTGTCACACTCATGCCTCCCGAATCCAAAATGGAACAGATAAAAGAAACAATGAAAAAGCATTCTAATAAATTTCTGGCAAAGATAAGAGCTTACAAGGTGCTACAGGATAAATTTATAGAGCTAGACAACATGACAAATGATAAATGGAGACAAATCCTAGATCTACCTATAGAATCAACAAGTTGTGAGAATCAATTACTTCTCACCGACACACCTCATGTAGAGGAGTAGAAAGATAAAGCAAGTCCTAAGAACATTTCTTTGCATAATGTGGATAATATTGAGCCCATTGACTTAGATAAAGTCATGGATGATCTTGACATTTAAGACATCACTCACTATGATTCTGATAAAGATCCACAGAAAGAAGATGATGTCATTTTCATATCTCTTAAGGATCAAAACAAGCAACAAGAATTGGAGACACAAGGAAATAAGGACATGGATGTTGCTGATGAGATATGGCTAGACACTTCCAATATTAACATCATAGGACTAGACCCTATAGATCAAATACAAAAAGATGAACATGTCACTGCTCAACAAGCTCAAACTGATGAGTAGGACATAATTCTAGATGCAGCACAGGTGGGCACGTAGAATAATATGCCAGTATTGATGAAGGTCATCAATCTGCTAGAAGGAAATGAAGAATCTACAGCAGATACAAGCATACCCAAAGACAAGGGTGATCAAGAAACAAAAGATGCAACAAATTAACCAAAAGATACAACTATAGATCAAGCTACAACTGATGATTAGCAAGACAAGTCTACTAACCAGAATAAAGAAGAAGAAGAAGTAGAAGAGGACAAGTAGAAGGAAAGGAGTGAAAAAGAAAAGACAAATGAACAATAGAAGGAAATAGAAGATAAATATGCTGAAACACCCAATTTTGGTGAAGAGACGTCTTCACCTAACTGAAAGGCAAATTCTGAGCAGAAGGCACAAGAGGTTTCATCTTCAAAACCTTCACTGAGCACCTCAGAGAAAACAAATGAGCTAGCAATGGTAGTTCATACATCTACCTCTACTCAAATCTCAAGGAAGAAGAAGAGAAAGAACAAGAATCCAGTTACTTTGGATGAAATAATTGAGATTCCAGTATGTGATCCTAGAACATTGGATCCTACTGAGTTGAAAAAGTATGCAAGACTTTGTGAAAGGAAAGCCATGCAGGATAAGCTAAGAAAAGTCACCAAGGAAGCAAAGGTGCTTGAAGTTGCAAGAGGAATAATTTAGCAAATTTTACCTGATACAGATGCTGATCAAACAACCCCCATGCTTGATCAATTAGTGGTTCTCATCGATGCTATCACATTTCAAAACATAGATGCTAAGAAGGCTATGGAAGCTAGACTTGAGAAAAAATATGAATTCAAGTTAGCAGAGAAGATAGGCCAAGAAGTGACACTACAAAAGGTGAAGATATATAAATTGGTAAGCACAATAGACCCCATAATTTCAGAAGCTATAACCTTGATACATAAATTGTGCATGTTAGATCAACTCACAAAGGAGTATACCAATAAGATAGCATAGATTGATGCTAATCTTCAAGAAAGTGCACAAGGTCTCACAAATAGTGAAGAGGCAATCAAATTGCACAATGAATAGCTCAAGAAAGCTAGGAAGATGAGACAAGATATATAGATTGTAGAAACCAAGTTCAAAGATGGGGTGAATGAGCTTCAAGCTCAACTCTTAACAACTCTCACATTACTGCAACAACATATGACAGAGGCAAGAGCACTTATTGCCACCCCATAAATGTCTGTCCTAGACAACATTAATGATATGCATGCCAGGATTGAGCTAGAGCACATGGCATTAGAACTTCTCAAAGAAAAATGGGACAAAATGATCGAAGATATCAAGAACACTCACTCCCACATTCTTGACACACTGTAAGTTACACATTTTTGTCACATTTTTGACAACTTATAATTTGTAAATTTTTTTCATGATTATCAAAAAAGGGGGAAATGAAAGGAAGAAATGATATATTCATTCAGTCATTAGAAAGAGGAAAGAAGAAAAAGGGGAATGTATAGTAAAAAGGCAAGTATACATGTACATATACTTATACTATACCGATGCATACAGTTAGGGGAAGTCATATAATAATAAGGATATATACATGGTGTACATACTAAACACTTTAGTATTATGCACATATCATTTTTTGATACTAATGTCAAAGGGAGAGATTGAAGACATTATATTTTTCCATTAGTACATGCAAGGAAAACCATGATAAACACCATCGGTTATGCTACACCAATAGACAAGGCACATCACTACCCGATGCCAAGGTTACCGATACTACTAAGCACACTATTTAGTGTCACCCGATGACAAAAAGGAAAAAGGAACCCGACGAGTAAAAAATAGTGAAACCCGACTATATAGTCAAGAGTGGAACCCAACAGATGAAGGGAACCTGACAATCAGTTCAAAGAAGGAACACTGACAAACTTTCAGTTCACACCGACGATCAAGAACCAACAGTCAGTTGCATCCCGCAAAAAGTGGATCTGACTTTCCATGTTAGATAAATCACTGAAGTTTTATATTTAGCTTCTTGATTTGTTTTAAATCCATTACGTGAGGGAAAAACAATGTAAATATTATTGTTTTATCAGTTTAACTGATTTAAAACATGCAAACTAAAGGATCAAGGTCAAGTTGTATACCTTGGATCTAGAGTTAATATTGTAATGCATGATTCTAGAATAGGTAAAATACTTGTATAAATAGATTCTCAATCAATTATGAACATGTTGTTCGATGATGATTATAGCCACTAGGAGAATCTAAGGACCAGACAAGAGAATTCATGTAGCAACACGGACAAAGATCAAATCAGTTGTTGAGAATAGAACAAAGGCTACCGACTAGCAGGAAAAGGTATTAATCAATCACTATAGGTGATATTCATATACTGTAAGATTTAATGGATATGTAATCAGCAATTATAGATTTCATACAGTCAGGTCAAACATATTGTACACATTCTAACAAGTAGGGTACACTTAAGAAATCCCTTCAAGGAAGGTGGACTTAACAGTCCTATTGTAAGTCTCTTAACCGAGTGCACACTACATCAGTGTTGCTAAAGCTCTTAATAGAGTATATCCTAATAGGTCTCCACATTAATACTCCTAACAAGGTAGATCATTAAAAGTGATCAAATTGTAAGCCTTAACCGGTTCCCTTCCATTATGCAGATAGTGAAGTTTTGTGGGTGCCATCCCCACCATAGTTTTTACTTCCTAACAGGAGTTTTCTACGATATCATATCTTATTTTATGTGTCTATTACTTTCATTAATGTTTCTATGAATGTTGCATACAATTAAGTTTATGAATTAATACTACATGCATAAGAAAGAACATTAGATATGGTTGGTAATACAGTAAAGTTTGATTACTAATGATGAAAGGTGAAAAGTGTTAAAAGTTTCAAAGGTACTAATTCACCCCTCCCCTCTAAGTACTGTTGGTTGCATTTCTCATTTTTGTTGTTTTGCTCTATTCCTTGCCTTCCTCCCTGCAAATTTTCAGGTTTTCATGCTTAAACCCTTGCCCAAATTGTTAAAACCTTGAAAACCCTAGCAACCACATGTTAAATGATATATTTTTAAACCCTTGCCCATGTCTTTGTATTTCCTCATTACCTTTTTCAAAGTCACTTAAGACATGTGCTTTAAGTCAGTCGCTTGATCGCTTTACCAGAATCGAATATGCTAAATCATCTCCCAACTTCGCTTTTGCCTTGTGTCGCGTAGTCTTGTTAAGAAATGGAATATTCTCTCAGTGACTCAAGACTTAGTGATTTCCTTTTAGTCGGGTTGTCGCTTGAAATCATGATATAAGCTTTTAAAAGAATGGGACCCGCCTCAGTCGGGTGATCGCGAGAAGAATTGGCAAGACAAAGAAATGTCTTCTGACTTTGTGATTCACTTCATGTCGCATGGTCGCTGGATCAGCTCAGTCAAACAGTTTAGCTCTTTCTTCAGTCGCGTGGTCTTGTGATTAAATGGTGGTTAAAAGATAACATTCCCGACCATGCGACTAACTGTTTGATGTTAGTAAAAAATACTCAGTCGGGATGTCGCTTTAAAAGGGGCGATGACTCAGTTATTCAGAAAATGATACATGGACAAAAGAAAAGATGACATTTGTCACAGTGTGAATGGTTGTCGGGTAATCGCTTGAAGAAGGAAATGGATCACGCGATAACAAGACTAAGATATGTTTCCCTTCAGTCGCGTAGTCTCCTGTTAATTTAAAGGTATATGAGAATGTAAGGCGATTATGCGACAGCCATTCGATGAAGAAGTAAAGAGATCTGACGGTGGTCGCGAAGTCTGGTGATAAAAGTGCCCCAGGGAGAAAGTCCTTCCGACTAAGCGATTAAGGTATGTCACGAGGTCGCTGTGAACAAAAAAAGGCACGTGCTTCAAGTTAAAGGTAAAAACACAGGATCACCCGACTCAGCAACTGAAGGTTGTCATGAAGTCTTGAAAAGAGGCATGAGCATCTGGCGACTTGGCGATAACAATAAAATGTTAAAGGATAAACGTTTTGTCGCGTAGTCTGGAAAAGAATGCTGAGTTAAGGTTAACCCTGCGCGACTTAGATTTCTGCTATAGTCACCTGATCACTGGAAAGACTTGGGTCAGCCGAGGTAAAGGTTTACATTGTCGCCAAATCTAGAAATCAGACCATGGTTAAGAGAAAACGCTCGCGACAAAGAGACTTTATGAGGTCGCGAGGTCGCTGGATAAACAGGATCTATAAAAGCGGCGCCAAGTGGATGACGTGACAGAGGAGATCACCCGACGGCCAATCAGATGCATGAATTTTTGATTACTATGTACAAAAGGTAGCTGAGATGTATGACAGAGGACGAACCACAGAGTGCCATGTCAGCTATCTTAACCTTTTTATGATTGCGCCAAAATATTCATGATTTAAATTTGATTTCCTGTCACCTCGCTCAACTACGGCTAGGTTTTTGAACGTTTCATGGCATGTAAACTTAATGGCAGAACTAACATTTCTGAACTTTGAGCCATGTACTCTGAATCTTATGGCTATAAATAGAGGAATGTGTATTCATTCTAATTCACCAAGTTTACGATTTCAAGAGCTAGGTTATTTTCTCAGAGAAAAAAGGTGATATTCAGAGCTGTAGCAGTGTTGTAAAGTGATTGAAATTTCTGAGAGATACAGAGAATTATGATCTTAGATTTGTTTCAATATCATCCAGTTTGAGATTCAAGTGCCTGCAAACATGAGTACTACCATGAGCGTTGCATCGACCACTGGAGGAAGTGGAGAGGAGCAAAAGGGAAAACATAGCTTCTCAGATGAGTTTCTGCAACTGCTGCCAGGGTCCACTCAAAATAGAAAGATAGATGCGGCTGAATTCAAAGATGACTTCAAGGACATCAGAGATGCAGTGACCCCAGGAACAACAGGTTATTCTTTGTTCACCTACTTTTACAAGAATTCTGATAAGCCTATCCCTGTATCAAACCCTTGGATATCTGGTTTGGGTTGGTTGTTAGTACTTGATGTTTTCCTTGATGTTGACCTATTTCTAGAATTGGCTAACCATTATGATGTCCTAACAAAGACCATCAAGAGAGAAGATGGCACTAATCTTCTTGTGTTAAATAGAAATTCATTCATGCAAGCATTTGTCCTGTTTAGCACCATGTCAACCAAAATTGACATAAAGAAACAAGAGAAAAGATATAGCAGTAAGCCTGGTGTTTCTAGAGGCTTACTGAAGAAGCATATGCCACAGGAAACAAGAGATCATATTGTTCCTAAGCCTGGACCATATCCCTATTTTTACAAAGATATGCACTTCTATATGAAATACAATGCCTATGCTCTCTGCAGAGTATTAGGAATAGATGGGGATGCTGAGGGAATAGGTCAGGGCATCTTGATGATGGTCTTGGACCTGTAGGAGATTCACTCCAGCACAAGCTATGATTATATCCAGCATATAATCGATGAGATGCATGAAGGGTTCATTGCTACACAGAAAAAGTTGAAAAACCCTAAAGAGAAGGAGCCTAAATTCTTGCAATATTCAGTGTTGATGCACCTGCTCCTGTACTACAACTTCACAATCATGGAGCCTCAGAATTTGTCTCCACAAAGATTGTTTCAAGGACATCCGAATCCTATTCAGTTTTGGATTAGGGTTTGGAACTTTACCTCAAGGGATTGTGATTTTTGTGCCTTTGAGAATTGGATAGTGTATCCAATAATAAAGAGTCTGGGAGTCAGAAAGACTAGGATTCCCTTAAAGGTCATACAATTGTTAAGACCTTGTGAATACCTTGAAAATTGGCCTGGAAATCACAATTGGGGTGATTTCTATTTAGAGGAAAACTTTACTATTCTTAGAGTATAT
>MU225207.1:815958-829570 GCA_018584345.1 Thuja plicata
GCTGGATTACATAAATGAAATACGGTGCAATTTTACTCTTCTCAACTGTTGTCTCTTTACTTTGTATGCATGCTTTTCTGTGTTAATGTTTATAAGGTATTCAGTAACACTCTGGTTATAAGGTAACTATCTAATTGTTTACAAGTTTCTCTCAAGGAGGGGATTAAATATTGTGAATGATTTCAGGAAGCATACTATTTAGTTAAGGATTTGATACAGTGGTTTGGGGGTGACAAGATAGTTTGTAAGGCAAGCTGTCCTAATTGTTTGAGCTGTAAGGCAGTTCAGTGTATCTTGTTCATATAATTTCTTTGGTTATTATTAACTCTGTAGCCCAAAGGATAGGCACTGGTTCAGTAAGTTATTTGAATATCTATCTATGTGTTTCATATGTTCTAAGTTTTCACATACCAAATCAAATCAATTTAAATACTTTGTTACCAAGAACATATAAGCTTAACTTATAAAGGACCTCTGTTAGCAGGAAACTATCCATATTATTGATTCCTTGAAGAGAGAATCCATTAGGTTAACCCTCCTACAAAGAAAAGGAAGAAGGATGAGAATCCTTGTATCACTGGTTGTTGTTATGATTAAATCTATGGTTTACATGGTAATATCTTGTTTATGGTTATGCTTGATCATTTGCAAGATACTTCATAAGTTGGTTCAGTAAAGGTACATAACCAATCAGTGTCCACATCAACAAATACTGTGTTAACAGCCATTTTTAAAGGTAAAACCTACCTGAGCATATGTGGAGCTCAAAAATGAAGAAGGACCTTATTCAATCCTTAGCAATTAGGCTTTTCTTGTCTCTGAATCAGGATTAAAAGGTACCAGGATTCAAATAGACATTTCAAGCATTGTGGTTCATGCAAGAAAAATCCCTAACAAGTACTACTTTCCATTAATCCCAACAAATATAAACGTTGAAGAAACAATAATTCTTTGTTATTTTTCTAACCAGAATATTTAGAAGCCTTCTTTTTCATTTTTACAGGCTGAACCAAGATGAACACATCTACCTAGATTATAAATTACTAGTTAAGATACTCCTCGATATTTAGGGTTTTTTGTGAGAGAATCCACTTCTATTTAAATATTAATCTTATTGGAAAATTATTTAGATTAGTCTAAGGGTTCTATCTAATGTTGATGGACATGATAAACTTATAATTTTGGCATTTCTAATATACTCATACAAAGACAAACTCTAATGCTAGGAGTTCATATTATATATTAATTACGACTACATATTGTTAATAAATTTATGATTATTTCACTTTTATTCTAAACTTTATACAAAGATATTTTGGATATTCTCTTATATTGGTAAGCTTTGGTTAGCTAAGATGCCTCTAATTAAGGATTAATAATATATACATATATACATACATACATGTGTGTGTGTGTGTGTTTAATTTAAAGGGCATACTCAATATTTATAGTTATAAACATTCAACCTTTGTGGGCTATGTTGTACACACATTTCCAAGAAAAAACCATTCTATTGCTTTCCCTATTTTGGAAATGGGCTCCTCTTATTCAGATTTGTCTCCCTCTGACACTGAATGGTTTCAACCTAGAATGGTTTGGAATAATATGTTAAATCTCATTCCTTCATTAGAAAATCATAATGGTATTTTGGTTATATTTTGGTATTAATAATAACTCCTCTCAAAATGACTAAGATTTATACAAAAAGTGAGCTATTTTGGTTAGGGCTTCTCACCTTATTAATATTGGACAAGTTTGTTTCTAACAACTTTTATTGGCTATATCATATTTGTAGTGATTTATATTAATATAAAAGAGGATAAAATTATTTGAGGAATAACTGGCCTAGTTGCAGTGCAAAGGTAATATGTATATCTGACACAAATTTAACTAACAAGGATGACAGATTGGGATAGTTTGGTTTATGACTGATTACATGAACATAATGAATCTATTCGCATTTGGTGAAGATGATCTATATTTTGATCATAGTATTGTATTGAGGTGTTGTCATTGCTAGAAAAATTATGTATTGGAGATCATAGATTAGTTGTACCGATGGCAAAGAAGATTCAACTAAAGAATTGACTAAGTGTACAGTCAATTGGTTAAAGAACAGTGAGCGACACTCAAGCAATGAAATATAGAGATGGAGATCAATTTAAGGTGTACAGTCATGTAATTATCATCTACATAGGTATCTCTACCTACATCTATGATCACATTAGTTAGTTTGAATAATTGATCGAGTTATTGAAGATTCAAGTGTCACTGGCAGGAAGAACAGAGGACAGTTAGAACAAGTTTGATTTGATCAGTTTACCGATCAGTCTGTTGTTAGTTAATGATTATTTGCAACTTTATTTATATTGTATTGAATTTATTGGGTTGACCAATATTTTTTCCTAAGATCATATTTAAACTTTAGGTCGGTGGGTAAAATGTTTTAGGTTGAAAGGCTGACTTGTATAAATTGATATAAAAGTAAGATGAAATTGTGAATTAGGGTAATATTTTTAGGTGTTGCGATTGGAATTTATGTTTTTTTGGAGTTGGTTGATGTCTAAGGAGATGCAATGACCAGAGTAGAAGTAGACCTATTAAAAAAAGAGGTCACATTCAGATCATACATTCTTGATTATATCTTAAGGCAAGCCCTAGAAGGTTTGCAAGTTAAATCCTTTAACAAGGTCACTCCTAAAAAGGTGAGCAGGATCTCTAAAAGAATATAAAGTATAAAACCCTCTAATTAGGTAACTCTTAGAATGATTTTGAAATCTCTTAAAAGGGTAGTCTTTAACAGGACTTGTTAGTTTATAACCGGTTTAGAATACGCTTAACTAAGTATACCCCTAAGAGGGTGATTGTAACAACTCATAATAGGGAAAATTTCTTTGTGCACTAGTAAAATTTGTGGATACCATTCCACACGTGGTTTTCTCCCTCTAACAAGGGTTTTTGTGGGAAAAATTATGTGTTGTGTCTATTTGATGTGAATGGTTTATGTGTTAGGTTTCTATGTGTTATTTACTCTTGCATGTTGGATCTTGTGGAAGATATTTAGGTTTTGTTTTGAGTTTGTAGGTGCACTGATTCACCCCCCGCCCACCTCTCAGTGCCTTTGAACATTAACAATTGGTATCAGGGCCAAGTTCCCTTGAATAATCCTAACAACCTGGGTAGGATCCTTATGACATATATGGAAGGTTAGTTGAAAAGATAACTTAAAGAAGCTGAAATGCTCATTGAGGAGTTGAAGAATCAATTGAAGTAGTCAAGAGATAAAAGACAAGAAATGGTTGAACAACCATGTGAAAGTCAATATTACATTTAGAAGTTATCTGAACAAAGTGGCTCTGATGAATCTGAAGCAGCCCTAGAAGCCATGACTATAGAAATTGAAAAGTTGAAATAGGATAAGAAAAATCTCCAAAGAGAAATGGAAGCCCAATGTATCAGAATGAGTGAAGAATTGGAAGCAAGAAGATCTCCAGAAGATGTAAGGAAAATTGCAAAAGATTCCCTAAAAGCCAAAGATGAAACCCTAGAAGAAAAAATGAAATAAATTTTTAGATTTGAAAGAGAGGTTTCTACAATGCATGAACACCTACATGATTCAAATGAAGAAAATGATAATGTCATAAAAGAGAATGAAGTTTTGAGAAATGAGAATGAGAAACTAAAAGGAGAATTGGAGAATGTTAATGATATTTTAAAGAAAATCAATGAGAGAATTCCAAAGCTTGATGAATAGCTAAGGAATCAAAGAAGCAAACTGCAAAGTGACCACAAGCCTTGGTTACACTAGTATGGCTACTAGTGAAGTTTCAGAATCCTCTAGAACAAAGGAATTTAAGCAAGAAGAAAAGTCTCCACCGAGGGTAACACAAAGAAATTCTGGTAAGAAAGCCTAAAAACTTGTATGCTTAAAATGTCATAAGGTAGGACATACTGCAAATGTATGTAGAATAAAATATGATGATAGATCTAGTAATTTTGATGGATATTTCTATAACTGCAATAGGTATGGTCATACTACTTATGATTTTAGATCTAGATCTAGTAGCTTTGATGGTTAGTGTTGCAGATGTAATAATTATGGTCACAAAGGTAATGAGTGTAGGACAATTTTGAACAATAAAAGGTCACATATGAACTGAGAAAGCACTTACCAAAGGGAAATGCAATTTGATGTCACATGCTTAGTTTGTGGTAACTATAGACACTTAGTCGTGAATTGCAGAATGAGGACTGAAAGAGGTAGTGAAGGACAATGGAGATCAACTGAAATGACATGTTTTATTTGTCATAATATTGGACATTTGACAAGGAATTGCATGAAAAGTAACTAATTGGTACATCAGTCATGTAATCAGAAAGGGAAGCAAATTGTAAATGTTGAAGAAGTCGGGAACAATATGAACAAGGTTTTGAAGAAGAAAGAAGACACTCAATCATTTGAAAAATCTGCATCTCCATCAGGTGTGGAGAATTCATCATCAAACTAAGCTATCATATGGCTTAGGGGGAGAAATTATTGTTGAAAAATTCTTTTGAACCCCCTGAAGGTGTGTGGTAAGATCTTTCACCATGTTAAGATGCATTAAATATTTCTAGAATCTATTATGAAGTTTTGGTGAATCATATGATTTTTTGATCATCAGTAATGAGTTTCTATTCAATCAGTGAAAAGTTAACTCTATCGGTCAAGTGCATTTATTACATATGTGTGAAGGTACATAAAAAGGTATTTTTGAATTTCATTCTCACCTTGCACATTGCGTAAGTTGTTGTGAAACTAGAAGTGCATTGTTTGAAGTGTTTGCTATGATTCAAGAGATAAGAAAAGATCATGTGTTGATCTACAAGAAAAAATTTATTGGGAATTGTCGATTTCATCTGAAGAAGCCCTAGTTTTCAAACTGTTTAAGGTATTTATCAAATAACTATTTGCATTGTTTGAAATTTGAGATAGATACACCAAAATTGATAGATATAATAGAGATGTCACGACCAATGTTTAAGTTACATCCTTTTAAGTCTATGGAAAATGATCCAGTGGGTGCATTATCCAGTGTGCCCTACGGATTTTTACATACAGAAGATGTATGACTAGCTTTTATTTATTGCAAATTAGAAGATTTAGGGTCAGATGTGATTCATTCTTAGTATGAGGGAATGTGTGATGATTACATGGTACTAAAAGATGAATATAAATACATAGAAGAAATTTTTTTTCATTATGCAGACAACTTTCCTGACGAGTTTGATGAAGACTAGGTTAGGTTTTTCTTAAGAATAATCCATGAACAGTTCATGTGGCTTGACAAACCATAGAAAATTATAAAGGAGGTCATTCATGATGTTACTAGCCTATGCTCAACTGATAGTTTACCTTTTATTCACATCATTCTAAAGGATAAAGTAATTATATTGACTAAGTGTACATGGGATGGACGTGCAATGACTGTCACTGATATAATTGATAAAGAGGTGAAGAATGTTGCTATGGTGATCGGTTATAAGGTTTATCACTCTAGTAGGTTGAATAGAATACCTAGTGGTGCTATTAATACAAAACATATGATAATGAAGGAGAATAGAGACTATGACTTAGAAGAAGTCATGAGTAAACAATGTTGGTGAACCCGGAGAAGATAAAGAAAGATAAAAGACATAAATTCAAATATGACCAGGTAATCATGTGTTTATTCTACTATTTTTAGAACATGTTTCATCAAATAGTGAATATAACTTGGGTCAATGATGCCCCAATATTCATTCTGATTAACAGTTGCATTAAGGTATTGGGTAATGGATTTACAAGCATAGTTTGGAGTTGTTTGAAAAAATTTCAGAAGAAAATTCTTGAGAGAGAGAATTGCATCTAATGTTGTAGATAATTACAAGGATATCATATGTTTCATAGTTGATATTGATACATGCATAATGGAAGTATTTGAGCCCAGAACTTAATGGGTAATGCCCATGGGATACGAAGTGGAAGAAGAAATAATATCTCTATATGCAGACAACCTGTTGGCTCAACTGGTAGACCTTGAAACACTAAGATTTGGATCTTATAAAGAAAAATCTCTCAAAGTTTACAGTGAGTTAATGAAACCTACAATTAAGAAGAGAGTAAAGAAAGACATTGATACATTCATGATAAAGAAAGGTTTCACTAAAGAGTAGTTGGAGAAGATTAGAGAAAAGCATGTTGCAGAACAATTTGGCACATCTAAAGCAACAGAAGTTGAAGTTTAATTTGAAGGAGTGGGTGCAACATGTAGTGCCACAATTAGTAGACATACCCTAAGCTCCACTCAAGTGAAGAAAGAGAAACCTTCTCCTTCGATCATTACAAAGAATAAACCTATAGAAAAGGAGACTCCTAGCACTGTTAAGGTAACATGGAAGAGGAAGAAGGAGCAAGCTCAAAGAGAGAATAAATGAGCAGATGAAGGAAGAAAGGATATTGTATTAGATAGTGAGAAGAAGGAGCTTATGGTACTCATAGATAATTTTAATTCCCACACTAAATTGACTACAACATTTAGTGGGAAAGTGAGTACTATCCATACTCAGTTGAGAGCCAATCAATCTAAACAAGACATGAGGATTGCCAACTCTTTAGAGTTGCAAGGTCTATTGATACCAAAGCTAGAAGTATTATACAAATCCACTCTAATAGCATAAATAAATCTAAATCCTACTAATTAAATATATAAAATTAAAAAAATCAATGAAAAAAAAAGGGGTTTTAAACCGTAAACATCTCTATGAAGTCAGGGGAGGTGTAGCGGCGGAAAGGCCTCACCTAGTGGGCGGCGGCGGTGAATGGAAGTAGTGCGCCGGAAGGGGGTGGTGGTGGCCACTTGGCGGTAGAGGCACCACCAGCCGCACGGGGGCCGAGAGAAAAGGGAGGGAGTGGGGACAAAGGGGTGACCAGCGTCGGGCAGCGGCACCTCCCCACTGTGCAGGGACCGAAGGAGGTAGAAAAATATTTGGAATTCCCTCATGTGTGTACTATTGATGTTTTAGAAGAGATATCATTTTTTTAAAGTGGGAAGATAGCTACAATTGAGGCTCTACTGAAGACATGGGACAATGATTTACATTTTTTTTAAGGTTAACTTCAGTGATATTTTGAGTAGATTGTAATTAGGTGATACTACTCCTATATAAATACAATTTTGACATTTTTTTCATACCTTTGTCATTGTTGTCAAAGTGGGAGATAATGTAATGTAATGATGTACTTAAGCTAAAATTTGGCTAAGTACTTTTTGTAAGGGTTAAGGGATGTAGTATACATGATTGTAATTCCTAGGGGGAGTATAGCTGAATTTATTTACTGTAAATGTAATGTAATGTATTTTTTGATTTTTGCAGTAGATTCAAGGCAAATTTCATGTTTATTCTTCTAAGTGTTACCATCAATGTCAAAGAGGGAGATTGTTGGCATTTGGTGAAGATGATCTATATTTTGATATTAGTATTGTTTTGAGGTGTTTTCATTGTTGGAAACATGATGTATTAGAGATGAGAGATCACTTGTACCAAAGGCAAAGAAGATTCAACTAAAGAATTGACTAAGTGTACAATTAATTGGTTAAACAATGAGTGACACTCAAGCGATGAAATATGGAGATGGAAATCGAGTTAAGGTGTGTGATCATGTAATTATCATCTATATAGGTATCTCTACCAATGTCTAAAATCACATCAGTTAGTTTGAAGAATTCATCGATTTATTGAAGATTTAAGTGTCACTGGTAGGACGAACAGAGGATAGTTAGAACTAGTTTGATTTGATCAGTTTACCGATCAGTCTGATGTTATTTAATGATTATTTGTGACCCAATTTATATTTTATTGACTTTATTGGGTTGACCAATGTGTTTTGGTGGGATTGGATTTGAACTTTAGGTCAATGGGTAAAAATGTTTAGTTTGAAAGGCCGCCTTGTATAACTTGATATAAAAGTAAGATAAAATTATGAATTAGGCTAATAGTTTTAGGCATTGGGATTGGAATTGATGTTTTTTTGGAGTTAGTTGATGTCTAAGAAGGTGTAGGGATCAAAGTAGAAAAGGATCTATCAGACAGAGAGGTCATATTCAGATCAGACATTCTTGAGTCTATCTCAAGGAAAGCCCTAGCAGGTTTTCAAGTTAAAACCTTTAACAATGTCGTTGATAACAATGTGAGAAGGATCTCTAACAAGATCTAAAGTGTAAAATCCTGTAATTAGGTAACTCTTAGAAGGAGTTTGAAATATCTTAATAGAGTAGTCTTTACCAAGACTTGTTAGCTTCTAACCGGGCTAGAATACTCTTAACCAGGTATACCCCTAACATGGTGATTGTAACAACTCCTAATAGGGAAAATTGCTTGGTGGACTAGTGAAATTTGTGGATATCATTCAACATGTGGTTTTCTAACTCTAACAAGGGTTTCAACTGGAAAATCTTGTGTGTTGTGTCTATTTGATGTGACTAGTTTTATGTGTTAAGTTTATATGTATTATTTTCTATTGCATGCTGGATCTTGTGGAAGATATTTAGGTTTTGTTTTGATTTTGTGGGTGTACTAATTCACCCCGCTCTCCCACAATTCCTTTGAACACTAATAGAATCACTTAGAGGTGCTCAATTCATGGACACCTGACAAGATCAGAATACTAGTATGTCAACTGCAAAGGGAGATTAGCAAGAGAAAAAAATTTGAAGAAGGAATTCCGAGCTCAACCTTTATAATGAGGAAATAAATGTAAGTTGTATGGATCCTGAAGACATGTAATTGATTGAATGTTTGATAATGTTAAGTTGAAGATGATGCAAAACATTAAATCAATTAATGGTTTGTATTGTCATTGATGTCAACTTGATATCATCTGTACGGTCATGTATAGAATGCCAAAGACTTCAGAGAATCAATGGAACAATGATTATGCTTTCAAAAATGCATAAAAGTCAAGTATTCACTAAGTAACAGACAACACCGACGGAGTGCACACCATCGGTAAAGACAGAGAAAAAGGTCACAGTGATACCCGAAGAGCAGAAGATAGTGTTGCCTAATGAAGCAGAATCACAAGTTGCCCAACAAGAAAAATCCAATGATTCCTGATAGACGGAGATCCTAAAGCTAACTAGAGTTACACCAACGGAACTGGCATTTGTCACCGATGATGAACTGCAGAATTGACCGATAGAACAGAGAGTTCAGAAAATGACAAAATATCTAGCTGCCAGAGCTTAAGGATAGACTTAACTGGTTGTTTTATTTATTTTATTTGACCACAGTTAAGTAATTGATTTAAAGAAGATTTATACAGTTGGCAAGAAGATATTTACGAGACAAATCAGGAGTTGAAGTCATAAATCAATTTGGCTGGATTGTTTTTCATGCCAAGAATCATGAATCAAGAATCATAAATTAAGGAATATCATGTCTATATAAGAGACAAGCATAATTCATTTCTGCAAGCCATCAGATACATAGAAGGGGAGTGAATAGAAAGAGGATGCTAAAGAGAAACTGGTGAAGGATAAACTTCATACAGTCCTGATCAATCAAGTTGAAGGAGAGCTAAAGAATTCTGCAGACATCGACAAACAGTGAAGCACAACATCACAGAGCAGAAAGTGTGAAGCATAAAGGAATTTAATTGATACATTGATCAAAGAGATATTGTACTTAAATAGATCTAAAAATCTGTAATTCAAGTTGCATTAGAAATAGGTCATAATGTTTCAGTTTAACCATTGAAGCATCAAGTCTCTTAACAGAGCAGGACTTAATAGTCTTCTATAATTAAGGTATATCCTAACAGATTGCCAAAAAGGTTGATTCATGAAAGTAGCATTGAATTTGCATAAAGCCTATTGACAACCTAAGAAGAAGGTTGATTCAAGGATGGTAGCAAGATTTTCCTAAAGCCTATTGACAGTCTAAGAAGGAGGTTGATTCAAGGATGGTAGCAGAATAGATGCCAGATACTAAGTGACAACCTATATGTATAAAATCCTCTAAAAAGGTCACACTTAACAGTGTGTTTTTAAACTTTAACAGGGTTGGCTCCTAACAGGGCTCATTTTAGAAGAGTGAAAATTTGGGGTACCGGTCCCACTGGTTTTTTCCCTTAACATGGTTTCCACGTTAAAATCTATGTATTATGTGTGTATGGTTTATTAATTTATTGTTTTATTTCACATATGCATTTTTGGATTGATTGGTATACTCTGCATATTTACTGAATATCATAAAATAAGTTTTACTGCTTATCAGTTATCAAGGAGAATAAGGACAGACAAGGTAAATCGACAGATAGTTAATTATTTCAAGTATTTCAAGGCATGCATCTTGTAGGGACTTAATAATCTGAGGTGTATTGATTGGTGGATTAAATTTTAAAGGATAAATGTTTGAGGCCACCGATTCACCCCCCTCTCAGTTATTACTAATAATTGGTATCAGAGCTTGTGTGCTTAGAAGGAAGGTTTCAAGACCTAAGTAAAGATCACAAGATGAACAGACAACTTTTCTTCATGGAAAAGTAGGATAAGACTCCACTTATCGAGTATTGGTAATGATATTACTCAATACTTAGATACTGAATATGTGTTGCCTACAGGACCATTGATATTAGATCAATTGAGAGTGAAGCATGAGCATAATTGCATGGTTATAGAAATTTCTTCCTCACTCTTTGATGTTGAATTTGAAGATGTCAAAGATTGCAAATCTGCAAAGAAAATGTGGGACAAACTAAAGGTTGTACATGTAGGTGATAAAAATGTTCTGAGAGCCAAGGCAGAAATCCTTAGAGGAAATTTTGATGATCTCAAAATGAAAGAAGGTGAAAAAATCACACAGTAAAGCACAAGAAGAAAAGAAGTAGTCAATGCTATACAAGGTGTTGGAGGTACACTTGAAGACGAGACAATGGTAAGTAAAATCTTAAGAACCTTATTGCCTGTATATACTATTAGAGTCTCTGCTATTTGAGAAATGAGAGCAGTAGAAAACAATACAGTTACTCTTGATAGCCTAATTGGTAGACTGATTTCATTTTAGATGAATAACTTTGACAATAGTGTCTTACCAAACTTGGAGTCTGCATTTAAGTCTTCTATGAAAATAAGCAAATCCAATCATAGATGCTCATCTAGAAGGGACAGTGAAAGTGAAAGTGAAAGTGAAGAAGAATATCTAGATGAAATAGAAGCACTTATGGCCAGAAGAATACAGAGAGAAAAAGATAAATACAAAGGCAAGTTACCACTTGTATATTTTAATTGTAAAGAAATTGGACACTTTGCTATAAGATGTCCTAACAGAAGAAAAGATAATAGAAGTGATGATAGATCTTTTGAGAAGAAGTCTGATAGAGGTGATAACAAAGATTATAGAGGTTACCGATGATCAGAAATAAAGGATACCTGAGACTACAAGGATAAAGGCAAGAAGGATAGCTACCTAGCTACTTGCAAAGATCAAGATTCTGACACCGAACCTAATGAGGACATCAAGATGGTATTTATAGCTGTGAAGGATGATTTAGATGAAGATGAAAGGTATGAAAAAATTGTACTCATATCTAAGGTTAGTAAGAATGATATCTAGATTATAGATAGTGGCTACACTCACCATATGACTAGTGACAAAGAAAAGTTTAACACTTTTGAATACTATAATGGTGGTATAGTAAGAATGGGAAATGATACACCTTGTCCAGTTGAAGGTAAAGGAACAATAATGCTGAATAACCTGATTAAATGTGAAAATGCTTATTGGGTAAAAGGATTAAATTATAATCTGTTGAGTGTTTCTTAGCTAAATAATTCAGGTCACAAAGTAGCATTTGATAACAAGAAGGAAAAGATCTTCAATGAATCAGGAAAATTGATTGGTACTTGTGAACAGGCCAAAGGTAACTTATTCTATTTGAATGATACTAACACCACTTGCTTAATGACTAGAAATGAAGACATATGGTTGTGGCACAAAAGATTGTCATGTGAATTTTGAAAACATGATGAAAATAAGCAAAAGAAGAAGTGTAAGAGGCTTACCGACGATGACAAAGCCAAACAACATCATGTGCACAAATTGTCAAAAAGGTAAAATGACAAAGTCTAGTTTCAAAAGTAAAAACCATACAGCTGATGATATTGTAGAATTAGTCCATACTGATTTATGTGGACCTATGAGGACAAAGAGTTATTATGGAGATAGATATTTTATTTTCTTTTTTGATGATTACTCTAGAATGATGACAGTCATGTTTCTAAAAGAAAAATCTGAAGCATTCAAGATGTTTAAATGGTATAAAGCTATGGTAGAAAAAAAGTGGTAAGGATCTAAAATGCTTAAGATCAGATAGAGGAGGAGAATTTATATTAGATGAATTCACTAATTTCTGTAATGAACATGGTATAAAAAGATAGGTTTCTGTACCAAGAAAAACACAGAAAAATGGGATTGCTGAGAGAAGGGATAGATCAATAGTTGATTGTGCAAGAACACTGATGATAGTTAAGGACATCACCAAAATCTTCTGGAGGGAAGATGTCAGCACTGCTATTTATACACTTAATAGAGTACAATTGAAGGACACAAAGAAGACTCCTTATGAGCTATGGTACGGTAAAACACCCAATGTAAGCTACTTCAAAATATTTGGTAGTCAATGTTATGTCATAAAAGATGATAGAAATGGAAAAATTGATGCCAAGAGTGATGAAGGTATTTTTCTGGAGTATGCTACCAAGAGAAAAGCTTTTAAATGTCTAATCAAGGCTTCTAACAAAATAGTTGAAAGTGAAAATGTAAAGATTGATGAATTTGCAAAAAAGAATGAGCTGGAAAGCACAGAAGAACCAAAAGACTACAAAAAATTTGTATATTGTGAAGAACCCATAACTCTACCCGAGCAACAATGCTTAAATCCAGAACAACAGATTGTTGCAACCGATGGTTAGAATGTTGTTACCGATGGTCAGGATAATGATCAAAATAATGTGCAAGGTAATGAAGATCAAGTTCATACACAAAGAGTTGTACCTGTACTTGCAAGATATGTAAGAAGGAACCATCTAGAAGACCAAATCATAGGAGATAAGAAAGTTGGTACAAGAACAAGAAGTAAGTCCTTAAACTCAAATTGCTTAATTTGTGAGTTTGAGCTAAAGTCTGTCAATGCTGCACTAGGTAATGAAGAATGGGTAAGTGCTATGAATGATGAGATTGAGCAGATTGAGAAGAACAAGACATGGTCACTTGTGCCAAGACCAGATGACAAGAATGTCATCAGTAAAAAATGGATATTCAGGAACAAACTGAACGAGAATGGAGAAGTCACAAGGAACAAAGCAAGACTAGTATGCAAGGGGTATGCACAAGAAGAAGGTATAGACTAGGGAGAAATTTTTGTTGTTAGGCTAGAAGGAGTAAGAATAATACCTGCTTATGCTTCATATAAAGGATTCAAAGTATATCAAATGGATGTCAAGTCAGCATTCCTAAATGGAATACTTGAAGAAGAGGTATACATTGAACAACCAGAAGGGTTTGTGGATCCAGACAAGAGGAACATGGTATG
>MU225207.1:866692-894131 GCA_018584345.1 Thuja plicata
TAGTTATTTTTTAGTTAGTTTAGTGTTTTTTCAAAATATTTTATAATAAGGGTTGTGTCTTTTCACCTTAAGGAGGTGTGAAAGCCACTCAAACACATATATATATACATAATGTAAAATTTAAAGATAATACAATATAATATAATTTCACATATTTGGATAGTTTTTAATCAACATGTATAACATGAACCTGGATGTACTATTTTTTCAAAATCAATAAAGATAAGTCCTTTTTCTTTCACATGTGTAATAGTTTCATTATCATTTTACAATTACTCTCTTAGATAAACGAATAGAACTTCTTCAAAGTGATAGTTTGATGTGCATGCTTCCGGATTTGATTCATAGTCTATATTTTCAATTGGTTTGCTCATTTTTCATGGTTAAATTCTATTGATTGAGGCCTTGGTCAATTGGGCTATCATCTGAGAAGTATTACCTTTTTGAAATATCTTTGAATTTGTTTTAGGTTGCATGTACATTCCATAACACCTTTGAAGTGATAAGTTTTCTTGTAAAACTATCTCTGAGGTTGAACATAAGATTGGAATGATCTTGACTCTATTGCCCATGATAGAATAAGGCACTGGTCTAAGCATTATTTGGATTATAGTTATTCAATTAATTGTTATAGTTTTGTGATATCTTATCTATCTATTTATTTCAATTTACATACATATCTACTAAACATTCTTTCAATTACTCAAAGTATTTTAGTTTATAGTTTATGATATATTTCTTACAATTTGATTTATTCAAGCCTACTTACCATCTTAAGAGATCGGTTGAATTCTTTAAACAAGTTATCTACTATAAAATGCCTTAAACCAGTAGACAGTGGTTAAGGTAAAGGTTCACTTGCCTTGGTCTTGCAGAGCTAGAAGTGTAGGGGAAGAGGATCATAATCGATCATTCCCGTTAGTTGGCCAAAAATAATTGGTTTTCCAAACATTAGATTGGAAAGTCCATAGGAAATCTAATTTAGCATTTTTGGGAACCAACAGACCTCATGCTAGATTAGTGGAGTAAGAGGAGATTTTATTTTGGTACAACTATGTATTCTTTTTTCAATAAATTTCAATACATAAATTATAAGCTTAAGAGATAGAATATAATGTGGTTTGGTAACATATTATTGGCAAAAAGGGAAGCTCAAGTTTGGATTGATGATATTACTCATAAAATTATAAATTAGGGCTTAACTGGGGACCTTTATAAAAAAGACTGTGTTGCAATGAGAGATCTAGAGGAGTGGGAGCTCCATGAAGAGATATATTGGAAGCAAAAGTCACAAGTTATTTGGCTTTGGGATGGTGAAAAAAGACAGTTTTTACACAATACAGTTAAGGATAGAAAACATGGGAATTCGGTTACTTCCGTTTTATCCTCAAAGGGGGTTCTTCTTTCTTCCTAGAGGGTGGTTTCTCAGGAAGTCACTAGATTCTTTGTAGAATTTTTTACTAAAGACTCTGCACTTTCTAGTGTGGATGAATGGCTTGTGCTAGATAGTATCCCTTTCATGGTAGCAATGAAATAATTAAGAATTTTATCAAAAAATTGGGAAATAATTAAGTTGGATCTTATGACAGTAGTGCAATATTCTTATATAAATAAACAGATGCTCGGAGCTATGAATGCAGCATTCCTTTCTCGCATACCAAAAAAGGAAGAAACTAATTATCTTAACTCTTTTCATTACATAGCCTTGTATAATGTGATTTATAAAATAAAGACAAAATTAATCGTTGAAAGGTTCAAGCCATCTCTGAATAGACTTATCTCCAAAGAAAAAGGTGGTTTCATGGATGGAAGACAAATTTTGGATTGGATTATTATAGCTTCATAATCTTTTCATTCAATGGAAGTCTCCAAGGAGAAGGCTATGTTCATAAAGTTATACATAGCCAAAGTGTATGATAGAGTCAAATGGAGCTTTGTGCGTAAAGTGATTTCAAACTTTGGTTTGGAATCAAGTGGATAAATTGGGTGATGAGTTGTATCACTTCATCTTCTTTTGAAATTCTCATCAATGAAAAGCATATAGAATTATTTTGTGCTTCCAGAGGCATTCAAGGTTATCCCCTTTCCCTGTATTTATTCCTTTTAATGGTGGAAGGTTTGAGAATATTTATCAATTTTTTTATTAGGAAAGGGTTGATTTAGGGATGGAATTGGGATCATGGCCTTCCTTCTTGTTCTCACCTTCAATTCTGGATGATAGTGCTTTGATGGGTGTTGCTAGAATAAATGAGGCTATCATCTTTAGAAATGCTTTGGACATTTATTGTAAAACTTCATAACAAAATTTTAATGAAGAAAAATCTCTTATTTTATTCTTTAATACTCTCTCTCTCATTTAGGCTAGGATTTCCATGGTTTGAGGTTTCAAAATTGGGGCTCTTCCTTTTATTTATAGTAAAATTCCTCTCTCAACACGCTACATACCTAGGAGCATTTGGCAGGATATATAGGATAAGATTTAGCAAAATGTTAGTTATTGGACTAATTAGTGGCTCTCTAATGTTGGAAGAGTGACACTTCTAAAGGTTGTGGTTCAATCTCTTTTTATTTATATATGTTTTGTATAGACGAATCCTGTAATCTTTATTAAAAATTTTGATGCCTTTTCTAGGAAATTCTTGTGGACAATTAATTTACTCTATTTGAAGTGAAGTCTATTCAAATGGGACTAATTTTGTAGGCCAATGTAGGATGGTGGATTGGGATTATGTCTGAAAAGTATGAATGGGCGTGTCTTGGTTGCTAAATTTTTTTGGAGATGGTGCATCAATCAAGATAAAGGATGGATTAAAATTCTTAGTGCAAAGTACCTTGGAGGAGTGGATGGAAAGCATGGCCTCTGACACAATCTGGTTGGAAATTGTTCCATGATTTTTAATACTCTCAAGAGGGAAACACAACTATTTAAGCAATGAATCTTCTGGATTTGTAATAAGGGTGTTGAAGCTATGTTTTGGAAGGATTCTTGGGATGGATTCCCTTCTATTATTTCTCAATTTCTACATTTTTGGTATCTTTGCAATATTTGTCATGAAGTAGGATGAAGTATACTTGAAGAATATAATGTCACTTTAAATTTGGATTAAAGATAAATGACCAGATAGAAAGATCCAGTTGAGTGGCTTCCTAGAGGATCAATAGAGGATATAGACAATATTTCTAGGATATTGATAGGAAGAATGTGCAACTCCCTGAAAGATAAAGATATTCTAGCTTGCGACCCTAACCCAAAGGGGAATTTTTTTGTGGCTTCAGGATATATGGAGTTGGATAGGTTGACCTTTTGAGAAGGTGGATGTTAAATGGTGGAAATAGATTTCAAACTGAATGTCTTAGCCTAAATGTGATTTTTTCTTGTGGCTAGTTGTGTAGAATAGATGTCCCACTTGAGATAATCTTCAAAGGAGGGGGTTTCAGGGAACTTAAACTTGTGTTCTTTGTCATATCAGTGAGGAGAGTACTTCTCATATTTTATTTGAGTCTTTTTTTCCTAGGTAGATTCAATATCTATAGTGGTAAGCATGGAGGCATGATTATGTTCATGCCACCTCTTTGGTGGAATTCTAGAATAGTCTTTGCTGGCCCATAGGTAAGACTCCCTTCCTCCATGTTGCATGAGACATTGGGACATGTTTTATTATTTGGAAATTATGGTTATAAATAAATCAAAGCATTTTTAAAGATAATAAGTTTTTGGTGTAGCAAGTATGGTTGCGAGTGTTTCACATGGTTCCGAAAAGATTGATGGATAAGTATGATCTTTTTGTGAACATGGATCCTGATGATTTTCATATTGTTTAGAACTTAAATATAATTGGAGAGGGCCTTGGAGATTCTTTTAGGAGAGGAAAGGATAATAATTTAAATGTTAAAATGAAGGCTTAAAGGGTTGGTAAGTGGTCTTCTCTATAACAGGGAGTTCTTAAGATCAACACTGATGGGTCATCCATAGGAAATCATAGCTAGGAGGGAATTGGAGGAGATCATAGAGATAGTTAGGGAAATGTGATTTTACTCTTTTTTATGTATAAGGAAAACATACTAATAACCTCATGGAGCCACATTTTTTTCTTAATGATTTGGAAAGAGTATGTGATACTGGATGAAGCAAGATTATTTGTGAGTCTGATTATCAAGTAGTTGTGGATATGTTGAATAAGCATAAGGTGGAGGACATGGAGTGACATCTTCCCTTGGTTGTTAGAAAATTTATAATTTGAGGGAATCCTTTGATTCAATTTCTTTTTTCTATGTGCCTCATGAGTAGAATATGGAAGTAAACTTTTTAGCTAAGTGGGTCTCTAAATGGCCAGATGGGTGGGATATTAAAGAGAAGGATCAACTACCCCAAGAATATGCTAAAGATTTTGAGGAGATTATTAGGAAATATATGATTATCTAGTTGTGACCTATTATAGGTCCCTATTTCTATTGTTTTGGGTTGTGGTGACTTTCTGGGCTTGTTGGCCCTTTGCTTTGTACTGCTATTTTTGAATCAATCTTTTTTACCCCCTTTTTTCAAAATAAAAGATGACAGTAACCAGGGCTTTACCCTTTGGTGAAATGGTGGGGCTTATTTCCTATAGTTCCAACAATCAAGGTTCAAATCCCCATGGGGTAGCTCTCTACCATGTCCCAAATTGAGATCTTTGATCTTGACCCTTGGTGAAATAGTGGGGTTGCTTACCTGTAGTGCTTACAACCAAGGTTCATAAATTTTGAAATTAATTAGTATAAACAGAAGAGAGAAATGGCTCTGCCCCAAAATTACTTTTCATAGGAGATCTTAGAGAAACAAGAGTATTTTTACAATAAAACCAAATATGCAATCTGATGAGCTTCTGAGAGATTTTCTTCTGCATTTTCTGGCCAAGGTTGGGCTCCCCTTCCTCGACTGATGGAAAATCTAGGATTGAAAACTCAAAAATCTAGGAAATCCATCCAGGTAGAAGCTAGGGCTTCCAAAACTTGGCATTCTCCTCCCATTCCGCACCCTTCTAGGGATAATCACTCCAACTGATTACATTTACTGCATTTCTGTGAGGAAGGTTCCCTAAAACCAACATCAAGACCAAATGTCACAAATACACTACAAAGAAATAATAATAGCAGTAGGTTTTTGTCTACATTTGCTGGAAACTAATGGAATCACAAATTGAATAGTTTTTTTAAGGACCTTATAACCAAATCTACGGAGATCGAGACAATAAAAATTTAGGGCAAAAACCCTCAAATCTGTCTATCATAGATAAAATCACCATTGATATCATAGATGGTACCATAGAGGAATTGCATAAGCAGTTCTGGTCTTATGAGATCTTTTCTAGGTGGTGTGGTTTGGGGTCCTCTGGTGAAAAGTTTGTCGAATGGTTCCAAGAGAGGTTTAAAGGCCAAGTAGGTATAACTATGCTACCTGAAAATTTATTTTATATTGATTTTTGTAATGTTAAGTTGAAAATGCCTTTCTTTCTAGAAATTCTCCTCAATATCTAAGGCATAATTTCAATTTCATAGATTGGACCCTGAATTTTAACCCTCAAGAGTTGAAGGAATTTATGGTAGATAGATAGATTATGCTTCCTAATCTCCCTGTTGAATTAATGGATAAAGTTGTTGTTAAGAAAATAGGAAGTCAATTAGGGGATTTTATAGGATTTGAAGAAAATATATTTTCATACTCTGATTGTGTGATACTAGTAAAAATGGATATCAAAGTTAAATCTTTAAGAAATATTAAACTTAGAAAAAAAAAACTTATAATATCAAACCATAATTTTGTAAGGATTCAATTAACAAGAGAGATTTAGAAATAGGTAAGGGTACTTCCCAACTTGTAGTACTACCATTGGAAAAGGAGATCAACATTAGGTTTAGCAATCAGGGAGGTACATTCATGGTTGAAGATAACAACCCTAGAAAAGGTGACTAAGAGATTGAAGAAGACAAAGATATTGAGAGTAAAGAATTTGTGGATATATATAATAAAATGGTTATTCTCCCACTCACACCCAATTATGACAACAATAGGGAAATAATAAGGGTAGAGAGGCTTATTGAATTGAACAAAGAATTTACAATGGAGAGAGTCCACAAGGGTGGAATAGAGAAAATGGAGTGTAAGACCACAGTGGATGTTATGGTACATAAAGATAAACTAGAACTAGTGATGGATATTGACTCTCCGATAATATTAAAAGTGCAATCAAACGAATGGGACTTATCCCCTAGGACCTCGTTAGGTAGTAAGAAAGGTATGGTGGAGGAAAATCATATTAATGATGTGAAGGAAGCTAAATCTGGGATTGGAAACAAGGTTGAAGAGGAGGTCAATATACTTATGAAATATCTTTGTAATGAAGTTATCAAATACCTCATGGATAAATTTGTTGATGAGATAGCTGATGAAGAGGAACTAGCCCTTCAAAAGAGTTGCTTATCAAAAAATTCTTAGATAGTGATAAACCCTCTCATGGACTGGATATAAGGGAAATTTTGGAAGGGTCAAATGATTCTAAAAATTATGAGGAGGAGGAGATTCTGGGTATAGAAAAATGTGGGGAGGATAAAAACCCCAGACTATGCTTAAATTAGTAAGAAAAGAGGAAGGAAGGACGGTTCTGCTGAAGGCCAGACCAAACTCACAAACATTTTTTTATTTTGGTAAGGGGAAGGTCCTTCCCAAGGATTCATGATGCACCTTACATGGAATTTTAGGGGAATGAATTCCCCTAACAATCCTCACTTAAAAAAACGTTGCATATCTAACACTAACTATGATATCATTTTTGTCCAAGAAACTAAGTTGAACCAGGAAGACTTAGAATCAATTAAAAAGAAGATTGGATTTAGGAATGATGTTGGAACAACATCTCATGGAGCCTCTGGGGGAATTTCTATTATATAGAATCCATGGTCTATCATGTTCACTATGGGTGAATGCTAAAACAATTGGATGAGTGGTTGGGTAAAGTGCATAAGAAGCAATCTAAGTTTCCTCATTATAAATATTTATGTACCTACCCCAACCAAAGAAAAAAAATCATCTGGGATGCAATTGAGCAATATTTAAAATTGTTCATGTATCAGTTATGCATCCTTGGAGTAGACTTCAATGCTATCACCTGCCACTCAGATAAGTGGGGAGGGAATAAGATAATGTCAAGAGCAAACTTGGATTTCCTAGAATGGATCAAGATTTCTAATATTTTGGAAATTAAAATGACTAAAAAGACATTTACTTAGAATAATGGAAGGCATGGCTTCAGAAACATTGCTGAGAAATTGGATTGATTTTTTCTCAGGACTAGCCTTGAGAACTTTCTAAATACCCTCGAGGCATAAATTATGCCAATCTTTGGATTGAAACATTACCCAGTTCAACTTAGGATAGTAGAGGACACAAGACCTAAAAAAATGCCCCTTCAAGTTTGAGTAGATGTGGCTGAGAGATTAAAAATACATTAAAATTAATTGAACAATGGTGGAAAGAACCTAAAGTATCAGGATCCAAGTTATATAAGGTAGTCAACAAATTAAAGATCATCAAACATAAGCTTCAAATTTGGAATAAAGAACACTTTGGAAATTTTTTTGAGTCCAATGTTAATTTGGAAAAGCAACTAGCTAAAGTTAATTCAATAGTCATGGAAAGAGGTATGGATGAACCTCCCTATTTGAAATAAAAAATAATGTTGAGTGAATATCAAGATATTTTGGCTAAAGAAGAGATACTATTGCATCAAAAATCAAGGGAAACTTGGCTGGAGGCAGGACATGAAAATACCAAGTTCTTCCATAATAGCACCAAACAAAGGAGAATAATTAATAGAATTACTAAAATTAGGATAAGCAATGAAGTTATTTTAGAGGATTCAAAAATGATAGCAGATAATGCAATTAGCTACTTTAAGGAGATCCTCAATAATAAAAATGGTTCTAATCTCGAAGGACAAAATAATATCATTAAAAATATCCCTAAACTAATAACCCAGAGCCAAAACAGAGATTTAACGACAAAATTTGCTAAGGATGAATTTGAAAGAGCCCTCATGCAAATGAAACCGGATAATTCACCAGGCTCAGATGGATTCCCAGTGGGCTTCTTCTAGAAATGTTGGTCCTTTATAGGGGATGAAGTTTCTTAATCCCTAGAGGGGGTTAGAAACTTTGGAAGCATGCTCAAATAAATTAACAATACCTTCTTAACATTAATTCCTAAGAAGGATAAAGTAGAGGGCCTATATGATTTTAAATTGATTGCATTATATAATATAATCATAAATTACTTACTAAAACTATCACTAATAGATTTAAAAACTACTCCCCTTCTTAATTAGTGAAGAGAAGACCGGTTTTGTCCTGGGTAGATCCATTTATGATGGGGTAATAATTACTTTGGAAGCAATCCACTCCATTAAAAAGAATGGAGAACCTAACATGCTTATAAAACAAGACATCAAAATGGTTATGATAAGGTTGACTGACGCTTCCTATGTAAAAGCCTCAGAGCCTCTGGATTTTCTAAACCTTGGATCAATTTATTCTTTGAATTTCTTTGTACTCCCAAAATGTCAATCTTGGTTAATGATGCTCCAGAAGGTTTTTTCAGCATATCTAGAGGCATGAGATAGGAGTATCCTATCTTCCCTTCTTATTCATAATAATGGCCAAATCCTTAGGAAGAGCAATCACTAGAGAAAGAGATGATAATAGTATCAAGGGCATAAAAATCACTAGGGAAATGGACCCTACTTCACATCACCAATTAGTTGATGATACTATGCTCTATAGGAAAATTAATAGGAATGAAGCTACTTCTTATAAGGGTATCCTATAATACTATACTATTTCCTCGGGGTAGGAAATCAACCCTGAGAAATCAAAAATACTTTTTTAATAATGATCCCATTTTGGAAAGAGATATTTGCAACATCATGAATTTCAAAAAGGGAAGATGCCTTGCAAATACTTGGGGTTACCTGTAGATATAGGGAATAATTCAGCTAAATTATGGAAATCAGTGATAGAAAAGATCAAGAAGAAAGTGGACTCATGGAAAGGAAGAAGGCTTTCTTCTGTAGGGAGAGCGACAATGGTAAGTTTGGTTCTATTAAAAATTTCTATATATCAACTATCATGCATCAACCTCCCAACGTCCACTAAGGAAGAATTGAATAGACATCTGAGGACTTTCTTCTAGTAGGGTATTGGTGAGAAGAAGAAAATAGCCCCAATGGCTTGGGATAAGGTTTGTAGACCCGAGATGAAGCGGGGAGTTCGCATAAAGAACATAAAGGACCAAAGGAAAGATTTAGGGGCTAAACTAGTCTGGTTTAGGAATCCTCATTTAAAATGGGATGAGATCCTATACCCTAAGTATCTTAAAAGCCAAGAATCCTCTAGTATTTTTATAGAAAAATCCCCTCCTAGAGGTTCTCGCAGTTGGAACTTAATGTTGGATTGGAGGAAGACTATTACAAATAAACTGACATGGAATTTAGGGAGGGGAGAAGAGGCATTATTCTGGTCTAATTCTTGGGGGGGGGGATATATGTAACACCCCAAAATTGGCATCTTGCAACCCTAACCAATTTTGTTTCATTTCTCACTCTTCTAGATCATAAAAGTCCTATTGTACTAGGCAATTCTAAGTTTTAACTGACTCTACTCGACCTGAGTGTCAAATGTAGAAAATCCTAAATCTGCAACAATCATACATCATGTTTAATTCCTAAATATCTATTGGCTAAATAAACCCTATGATTGAATTAATGTAATTATAAAGTCCTAGCACTTTAATTAAATTAAATTCACCCTCTTTAGCTGAGACACATGAAAAGGGAATTAAATGATATTTAATTATTAAATAAATATCCTCATTTTCAATAATTGAATTTAATATTTAGATAATTGAGAAAAAGCAATTATGAGGTCATATTTATTTAATTAATTGAATATTCTCTCAAAAATCTTTCTTCTGTTCAGAAATAGAATCTTTGAATTAATTATGCTTTAAAGAGAAATAAAACAATTTAATTCAAATAAAACATAATTAAATCAAAGAAAGAAAATAGTTAAAGCAAAGGGAAAACAATTTATTGTATTCTTTTAAATAAAGTTTTCTATTCTTAACTGGCTTTTCTATCTATTTTATTTTAAAAGGAAAGTTTCTATTCTGATCATCTCTGAGTCTATAAAAGAACTCTCATTCTTCATTCAAAACCCCCACTTACTTTTATGCATGGTTAGAATATTGAATTATTGTCTCATTTCTTAATATCTCATATAGAATAATTTCATATTGCAAAAAGATAGTTTCAATTTCTAGAATAGTTGCATTGAAAATCATGTCTTAGATTATCTTACATCTTTCAAATTCTTAGTATAATCTTGCATTTTATTGCATTCATCATGATAAATCCTTCGTTCCTAGATTGGTCCATGGTTGTGAGACTCTCATTCTGAGAGAAATTTCAAAAACCCTGTCTAGATAGAAGGCAATAGGTCAAATCATGTAGGCAGACAGGATGAATAATCTCATATTCAATCTTGTGTGTACCTAGTGAAGAAGGACTATGTTGAAGTGTATGGTGAATTAACAAGGCCAAATTTACCACATACATTTTTGGCGCCCACCATGGGGCAGGTACATTTTTGTTCTGGCCTCATTTCATTTCATCTTTTTCATTTTTTGTATTTTGTTCACACTTCCGTACAAGTTCTATTTTAACTTCGCGCAAACTTTCTATACGTCTCGCGCAAACTTTCTAGTTCTTCGCGTGGCTTGCAGCACTTCTTCGCACAATCTAGAATACTTTATCGCGTGAAATTATAGACTAGAGCTTTCAGTTTGATATTTTATTGTCTCAATTCTCTAACCACCTGCTATTTCATGACAACTGTGTTTCTCTGATTTTATCTTTTGAAACAACTTGACAGTCGTTTGCAGGACGCTGAGATAAAGAGAAAGCCATCATAAACTTCTAACATGTTTTTTGCAGGACACTAATATGAAGAAAGGCATTACAAACTACTAATGGGTTTTATTGCAGAATTTTTGTTGAAGACCTTGCATGTTTTCACAACTTCTTATATCTGTTTTCAGTAGTTAAAACACACTTTGGTTGGTGCTTAAAATGAATCATTGTCTTGCGTGATTGAAGTGTTTTTTAGACTATAATCCTAAGAACTACATGAACGTATCCTCTCCCCTCACCTTTATTGATTTTGGGTGTAAGAGAAATCCATGTGATTCTTCTAGAGTTTCTACCTCCCAAGAGCTTTAGCAGAGCCGGTGAGAGTGGATGCCCAACCGGTAACAGGATAAAGCCAAGCCCTTCCAAACCGGTATACAAAAAATGCTATTGTGATTAATGTCACAATAGATAGGTGTGAATTTTTTGTGGCAACCAAAATCTCCTCCAGTACCCTAGTGGTGCATTAAAGTCCTGACATTGTTAAGGTGAAAGCCTTTCTTTGAACGGATTGGGAGAGCCCCCTTTATTGGGAAAATGACTTGATCACAACCACCTGAACGGATGACCTTACTAAAAACTGTTGTTATAGTTTTCCAAAAACCCTCTATCTATTGGTGTAGAAGATTAGAAACCGAATAAGACGCCCCACATTTTTATGGCTTTTAGTAGAGATAACAGCCCTTTGGGAAGTAATTCCTTTGGGGTCCGAAGCTTGGTATGCCTGAGAAGTGAGTTCATATGTAAGGAGGAGCCCGTGCTTCCAAGCTTCTAAGTTATCTGCTAAGAGTAAGCATAGCTAAACTTTGGTTCAAGTGGGGATTCAATAGATATTTTATTGGCTATCCTAGGATTGTGATGTTCTTGTTATGGTACTACAAACATTCTATTTAATGTGTTTTGCGTGGGTGTATCATTTGAACAATCGAAACTATCGTCAAAACACACAAACTGTCAATATTGAACATGTCCAAAATAATCTGTAACTTGAACTATCTATCAGAAAATAGCATGATTTCATCTTGGAAAATGCAAACTAGTCTTAACAATCTGATTCTATATACATCTTTTTTTCAACATTTGCATAGTTTCGCACAAAATTTTTAAATATTCGCATCATTCGATGAGAATCTTTGTGCGATACGTAGTATACTGTCGAATGATATTTGGAAACATTTCCATTACTCTGTCAATCTTTATTTTGTCAACTGGTGTCATTCTTCGTGCGAAGAGAGCATTTCTTCACGTGGTTCGGTGAGAAACTTTGCACAACAGAGCATTTCATCACGCAAAACTAGAGTCTTTTGTCAAAAATAGTGAGCTAAAATCTGTCAGTCAGTTGTACTTCTGTCAAATTTGGTCTCTGATATGGGTATGTTTTTCTGCCATCTATCTTCACACAGTTTGAAACTTGGTTTCTTGGGTTGAGAACTACATGATTCTTGCTTAAACTAGTCTTGTCTCATGTCTTTTTGATTTATTTCATCTATGTCATCATGCCTTGTGTCGCAATAGTCATCTCTTGGCTTGTTTTAGCCTCATCTTAGACGATTTGCATCAAGGAAACTTCACCTTTTGGCATGTTCTATGCAACTACTTTGAGACAATTTCAAGTTTGGTCCTAGTTCACATTCCTTATTCAAAACTTTGTCTATGACTGTGACAACTCGAAGTGGAAAAACATTTCCTTCAATTAATCAAGATGAATCTATACTTTCCACACCATTACTGGCTACATCTAGTGAGGAATCATCTTGATCTCCTTCCCTGATACGATGAATTTACAATAAACGGCCATTTCCTGTGGATCTTAATAGGGTTCAAAATCCTTTGTTCCAAGAAGACCCAAATTTAGAGAACATTCAATCTTTTCATACCAAGTCTTTACACCTTGAATCCTTGCATTTTGGCAAGATGGCAGATCATAATCAATCAGGTGGTGAGGTTAGCAGAACTAACCTCTTTAAAACTTGGGGTAAGTCCCAACCTCAAGACCCCCCTTACGATGTAGAAGTAGAAATCACTCAAGAAGAGATTGCATGCGCTCGTGCTAACAAAGAATTTTGTAAAATGATGGGAATTATACTAGCTGAGGAAAAAGAAAAGTACATTCTTGAACTAGCCAATCAAGGGGCTAAGTTACCTTCCAATTATGCTTTAGAAACACTTGTTGAGAAAGAGGAAGAAACTGAAAATTCCTGGTTGCGCAAAGAAATGCAAACTATGCGAGAGCAACTCTCTCAACTCTTGAAAGAGAAAGACAAACCTGTTACACAATTCACGTTGGAAAGCATGTGTCTTTTCCCATTTGATAAAGATCTTCACATGCCTGCTTTTCCCAAAGGAGTTGAACTTCCTAAATATGAAAAATACTTGGGTACATCTGACCCTCAAGACCATTTGAGAGAGTTTGGTGCTCTCTCCATGGAATTCATGCATGACACAACCTATCTTATGTGTCTTTTCCCATGTAGTTTGGGAGGATCAGCTATGGAATGGTTCTCTAGACTACCAAGTGGCATCAAGACCTTTGACGAAATTGCCAATTTATTTCTACAACACTATTCTCACAACATCCAACATCTGGTTCATATTCAAGATCTTTGCAACTTGAAACAAAACAATGGGGAATCCTTCCTGGCATTTCTTCAAAGATGGAGACAACTCTATACACGATATTCTTACAAGATACCTGAATCAGAAAAGTTGGACATCTTTCTCGATAATCTTCTCCCCAACTTTGGGTATCAAGTACAGCTACAAGGTCCTCTAACCTTTGATGACATGATTAAACAAGTTGTAAGAATCGAGACATTTATGATCAAGAAAGGAGAATTGAGCTTACACAAAGAAAATAAACAAGGGTCTTCTTTCTCAAGAAAAGATAAATCCAAATTTCCTAACAAGAACCAAAATGTTGTGAATGATGGAGTTGTAGACAATGTGACTGCTAAGCCTTCCAAGGCTGCCTTTAATCTCACTACCACGATGCAAGCAGCCAAAGCCACTGAACAGGCTGCGGCAGAATCCAAACCGAGTATTTCACAATTTTCTGGACCTAAACCTTGGGCTCCTAGGCCCAAGCATGAATTCACTCCTTTAGGAGAACCTCTCGAGGTAGTTTACAAGACTCTTGTGGAAAATTAGTTACTTTTTCCATTGCCTAATCCAAGACCTTATGATCTGTAACCAAGGACCTCTTGGTGGAATGAATCTGCTTATTGTGATTTTCACCAAAACAAAGGTCATAAAATAGCTACTTGTCTTAAGTTGTAGCATACAATTCAGGATCTCATCGATAGTGAGGTTATTGCTGTGGGAAGTCACAACAAAAACTCTGATCACCAAGATTTCAAGGATCCATTCCCTCCTCATGGAAATCGTGAATCATCTAAAGGAAAAAATACTGATGCTAAGGTCAACTATACTTACACCAATAACAACAATGTCATTAATATGGTTGCACCTGTTGATACTGAATACTATAATGTCCTCATTCTTAAGGGAAGGGAAGATACTCCTAAGTCTAAAAAACCTTTCATTTTGTGAGGATCTGTACCTCATTCTTCTAAACAAGGACAGTCTCAAGTGAGTGCTAATATTGTTACTCGATCTTGTGCTAAATTCATTCTTAAAGGCCCTGAGCCTTCTATATCTACATCAACTCCACCTTTAGACAAAGCTAAAGTTGATTCTGCTAATAAGAATCCCAAAGTGGGTTCCTCATCTAATTCTACCAATTATAGCATTCTTGATCAATTTCAACGTACTAATGCTTAGATAACTATTTTTGAGCTCCTGAAAATCTCCCCTGCTCACAGGGAAATCCTAGACAAAGCCCTCACTGACGCAAATGTCCCAAAAGATCTTGATCTCAACCAGTTTTAATCTATGATAGGTCACTTGACCTCCTCACATTAATTGTCTTTCTCTGAGGAAGATGACCATTCTTTGAGTCACCCACATAATAATCCTCTGCACATTGAAGTCATGATAGGTGCAAAGCATGTTCGATGTGTTCTCATAGATAATGGTGTTGGCTTAAATATTTTCTCTACTAGTTTCCTTATTGAGTTAGGCTATGGCAAAGATTGCATTGATGCTCGCAAAAAGATTACCATTAAAGCCTATGATGAGGAAGAATGTAAATCCAAGGGTTTAGTTTTTTTGCCAATTAGAGTTGGTCCTGTTGAAAAAGATGTTATCTATCAAGTGCTTGACATCCCTTTGGCATACAATATCCTATTAGGAAGGCCATGGATCCATGAAATGCAAGTTGTCCCTTCCACATACCATCAGTGCATTAAGTTCCCATTCCAAGGTTCTGAAGTGACTATACCTGCTAATACACACTATGATTGCAATAACCTCACAAAATTTGTTGACATCCTTGTGCCTACCAACAGAGAATCTATTGAACTCCTTGAGGATAAATTAAAAGAAATGGAAAAGAGCCTGACACTCAAAGAAACTAATATGGGAGGATATCAGATTGGACTTGTAATATCTATTACATCTTTGCCTTTGTCTCCCTGTTCCTTTGGGAGACCTTCTGAAAGCACTAAACCTTCTACGATTCCTCCTCCAACAAAGTATGGTGGTACCTTTGTACAAGCCACAGTACCATTAGAAGAAGAAGCTGAAAATAGAGCTATCAAAGCTTGGATCTATAAAGGAGAAGACAATTCTGAAAATACTCCTCCTTACAACATGAAACCTGAGCAATATGGTAAAGGTTTATCTATTATGCAATGTTCTAGGTATAAAGGAGATGGTCCCATAGGTGCGAATCATAAGGGATTGATTGCACTGCTTGAAGCTATCGGTCACAGAACACGTGACTCTATAGGCATAGGCTTCCAGAAACTCACATTCCAACTGGGAATAAATAATTTTGTACCTTGAGAATATAAGAAACCAACACCTAAAGAAACACCTACAATTGCAAAACCTAAAGACAACTCTGATGAGGATACTTTTCCTTATCTTATTCCACCAGACCTGGCAGCATTTTTTACTGAGCCAGATAACTTTGTACCATGTGTCAGTACAGTAGACACTGACACCAATTCTGATATCACCACTTCACTTGCTCCATTAACTTATGAAGAGTGGAAAGAAATATATCCTCTAAGTCCTGGTCATCACGGTGATTTATAAATACCACCACACTTTTAAGAACAGTTTGATCAGGAATTCCAGTCACTTCTCTTTACACAAGAGCCAACTGATGCTACAAACACTACTGAGGTACCTAGGTCAATAGGTTCTCATCTAACCATAGTAGAGGTCCTAGGGAGAACTCATCCTAAATGGGGATAAAGGGTTGATTTCACCCATGTTCTTGACATGAGACCTAATGATGAAATGGACTCCCGTGAATATGAGTTTGACAGCTTGTCATATGTCACTTTTGATAGAGATACAGATATATCTAACGCATATGAAAACCTTCTCGAAGTAGGTGAACAGTTTAGTGTAGGGTCACATGAGTCTGACTCCCTAGATGTTAACATGTCATCTACTACGGTCGCTAGGAATCAAAGGAATTTGACTATACCTCTGGATGAGATTGCTTTGGGTCTTGACTTGCTTGTCCATGCCTTTGATGATTATACCATGAACGCACTTGAACCTGTCACTCCTCTTTCACTTCGCCATCCCGAGCTTATAGACTGGAACTCTACCTCCCCATCTAATGAAGTCCTTACATTTCAGAATGATTACGCTCTTACCTGTTACCTACATGCTGTCGAACCTATAACATCTCCTACTAACGAAGCAAGTGTCAACATGACTGAGGCTGACATTAAGTATCTTAGTCACAAAATAAAAAGAAGAAAAAATAGGTGCTTTGATGGTGAAAACCACATTGTGGCAGTATCAAAGCCTAAAACAGTCAAAATAAAAGACGTATCCAAAGGTGAAAACCTCTCTGAGGCGCCTGCGGGTGAGATACTTGATGCACTTCCAAGTTATTTTCAGGAAAGATCATCTGTTCTTATTGAACCAACTCAACCTATCAACTTGGGTACAAAGGAAAAACCTCAGATTATTCACTTGGCACAATCACTATCAGAGGCAGAAAGAGAGGAATTCACTACATTCTTCAGAAGAAAAAAGATTAACTTTGCATGGAAATATTTAGACATGTCGGGATTAGACCCTAATCTAATCATGCATCATCTATCCATTGCACCAGGTGTTAAGCCTGTCAAGCAAAAGCTTTGCAAAATGCATCCACATGTAGCTCTACTTGTCAAAGCTAAATTGGAGAAATTGCCTAAGGCAGTGTTATCAGAGTAATTGATTATGTATAGTGGATCTCTAATATTGTTCCAGTATTGAAACATGATAAATCTATAAGAGTCTGCAGAGACCTTAATTTGGCATGTCCTAAGGATAATTTTCCATTGCCTAACATTGATATGATCATAGATATGACAGCTGGGTATGAAATGTATTCACTAATGGATGGTTTCTCAGGTTATAACCAGATGAAAATTGCGCCAGAGGACCAAGAGAAAACAACTTTCACATGTGCCTAGGGCACCTTCTATTGAAATTTCATGCCCTTTGGACTCAAAAATGCCAATGCTACATATCAGAGAGTGCTTACCACCATATTTCATGACATGATGCATAAAACTATGGAATATTACGTGGATGACACTTTGGCTAAGAGCATGCACCAAAAGAAACATCTTGCTGATCTAGGTCCTATACTAGATTGTATGGAACAATTCAGTCTAAGGCTCAATCCTAAGAAATGCGCATTTGGTGTAACATCTGGTAAGTTACTTGGCTATATCATCTCTTCCAAAGGTATTGAAGTAGATCCTACAAAAGTACAAGCTATTCTAGAAATGCCCCCACCGAAAAATATCAAACAAATGAGAGGACTTCAAGGCCAACTGCAGTCTGTCTGACATTTTATCTCTCAACTGGTGGACAAGTCACAACCATTTACCAAGACTTTGCACAAGGGTGTGGCTTATCAATGGAACAAAGAATGTGATGAAGGGTTCACACAAATCAAGCAGTATCTTGCAAACCCACCAATCTTGATGCCTCTCATTCATGGGAAGCCACTTATACTTTACATATCTACTACGGATACATCATTGGGTATCTTATTAGCTCAAGAAGATCAGCACAAGAAAGAAAGGGCTATCTATTACATTAGTAGAACTCTGGTCTCCTATGAAATGAAATATTCTGCTATAGAGAAGGCTTGCCTTGCAGTGGTGTTTGCTTCACAAAAATTGTGGCACTATATGTTGGCTCATACTACACGTCTAATTGCTAAAATTGATCCTTTGAAATACTTTCTTAGTAAATCTACCCTCATAGGTAGACTAGCTAAATGGGTCATGCTTCTCAATGAGTTTGATATTGAATATGTTGAAAGGAAAGCCATTAAGGGCCAAGCAATAGCAGATCAGCTGGCAGAAGCACCTCTAGTTGATCATCAACCATTGCACATTGAATTTCCAGATGAGTCCATATTACTTCTTACACATCGATCATGGACTATTTTTTTTGATGGTTCATTTACCCAACAGGGGTCAGGTGCTGGGATACTGTTCATTACACCTCAATGGTACTCATTACCAAAAGCATACAAGATGTTGTTTCCTTGTATGAACAACATTGCTGAGTACGAATCCCTCATCAATGGTATGAAGATCTCCCTTGAGTGGAGTGTGGATGAACTAAATATTCTTGGAGATTCCCAGTTGGTCATCAATCAGGTCAATGATATATATCAAACAAGGGACGACAAGTTGATACCTTATAAACGGTTGGTTGATGATCTTAAACAGTATTTTTCTCATATCACATTTCAATAGGTTCCGAGGGCATATAATAAAGTATCAAATGCCATGGCTACTCTTGCCTCTATGTTACAAATGCCTGAAAATGATTTTAGACATGAATTCCTGGTGGAGATGTTACGCTACCCTGCCTATGACTCCCCTGATTCATGGATGATCTGTTCTATCATAGGACATGACTCATCCCACTACCATCACATCTTCTCCAACCTATGTGACCTGATTATTCTAGACACTTACTCCCAGAATGAAAAACATCACCTAATCTGCAGTGCTTCATGGTTCGTCATCATCACTAATGACTTGTATAGACATGGTCTAGACGATACCCTCCTTAGGTGTTTAGAACCCGATGAATCCAAACAAGCGTTAGTAGAGGTGCATGATGGCATCTGTGGGTCACACTCTAATGGCCTGACATTGGCTCGTAAACTTATTAGAGCTGGTTATTATTGGCCAGATATGGAAAAAGAAGCAACGCAATTTGCTAAGTCCTGCAAAAAATATCAATTACATGGAAACTTGATTCATGCTCTAGCCAAGGAGCTTTTCCATTCATTACTTTCTAGCCATTTCAACAATGGGCCTTTGATTTGGTGGGTCAGATCTACCCCTCATCCTCCAATGGACATAATTTTATCATCACAGCTACGAACTATTTTACTAAGTGGGTGGAGGCAGTCCCTCTCACCGTTGCCAGTGGAAAAACTGTAGCTATGTTTATTCTCAACTACATCATCTGCAGGCATGGTGTACCCTCAGCGATTATCACAGATAATGGGGATAATTTAAAAACAAGGATTTGACAAAGCTCTACTCTAAATTTAAAATTACTCAACATTGGTCTTCCATCTATTATCCTCAGGGTAATGGACAGGCAGAAGCATCCAACAAAACAATCCTTAAGATCCTGCATCACACAGTGCATAAATCAGGACAAGATTGGCATCTCTGGATCAATTTGGCTCTTTGGGCATACAGGACAAGTATAAGAACACCAACCGGGGCTACTCCCTATGTGTTGGTTTATGGAGCAGATGTTGTGCTACCTATTGAGGTTGAGATTCTTTCTTTGCAAGTCTCTCTGAAGGGCCTCATTACTGATGAAGATACCAGAATATCTCGGCTACAAGAGCTAGAATTACTTGATGAATGTCGCCAAGTGGCGTTTGATCACCTGAGAGCATACCAAAAGAGGATGTCCAAGAGCTATAACAAAAAGGTTAGACCAAGGGATTTCCAAGCGAGTGACCTCATTCTGAGGGAAAACCCTAAGAATCAGCAACATCGGATCCAGAAAGGGAAGTTTGAACCAAATTGGCTTGGTTCGTATATTGTTACTGTAGTGTTTGGGTCTGGTACCTATCAACTCTCTACTACTGAAGGAGAACAACTCAAAGAGCCCATCAACGCTCTTCATCTAAAGTGGTTCTACAACTAAGAAATCTTCAGTATGCTCATGTATATACTAAAGTCCTAAAAAAATGATCATCTTAGTGAAAACCTAGCGATAGGTTTTTTGATGTATCTCCAAAAAAATTATATATTCCAAAAATACAAAAAAATAAAAAAATTGAAAAATACAAAAAAAAATGAAAAAAATGAAAAAAGTGCCATTGATGAAAACCTGGCAAACAGGCGTCATGGTAGCAAAAAAAAAAAAAGAATTTCTTCCAAGAAGGTGAAAACCTGGTAAACAGGTGCCTCTTGTTCCGCAATGCTATATCTATCGTAGCACCACTTGGCTTCACACATTTGCATCATTGCTTTCCTACTTTCCTGCTTAAATTTGCTTTCAGTTCCCGTCAAGACACCAACTCACATGGATTGAAACTGGTCATACTCTCAGGGAAACCCTCCTAATCTAGGGGGCACTGTCCTATTTATCTTTTAAGGATCTTCTTCACATCAGTCACCAGTGGTTCTCACTGCGTCTGCCTACTGATGTATAGCTTATACTACAATCATTTCATTTGAGCATCTCTCTTGCATCGGTCACCAGTGTTTCTCACTGCGTCTGCCTACTGTCGCTATTCTATCAAGATTGCTCACATTTGTTACAGTTGGATTTATACTCACACGCTCTATCTATTGATACTCAGTCTTGACGATTCTATGCTTTAGTTTGTGCATATCTTTCAGTCACTTTCATGACACTCTGGTTCCTTTACGGACTCTCCTGACTTGTCATTGATTCAATGCCATACGCTTGGGGGCACTCACATCTCATTTGTCCTCACAACATACGTCAAGTTAGTCATCATTACTTGGGGGCATGAGCCCCCCCATTTTTGGTTTACACCCGAGTCAGTAATCTTGTCACTTCTCAAGGACAACTCGCTACTGGCACAAACTGGTGTTTTTCAACACCACCATCAACAGTGTTTTTTAACACTATCTTTGGACACATCTGTGTTTTTTAACACACATCAGCTATCTCAAATGTAAATATCTATCGATAACAATCAAACACAATGCACTCACAAGCACAACGGTGTTTTTTCAACACCTCTCAACGTGAACACATTCGCAAAACTTTGAAACATGCTGAGCTATGATTGAATATTTCTTTGTATGTTGTCTATTCTTATGGATTTCATTGACATTTTCTTTGTCTACTTCTTGTTGGTGTATTCCTGATGATTCGGCAACATAAAATAAATAGGGTGTATGTGATAAGAGCTCCCACAATAAGGTGGAACAGCCTCACATCCCTTGATCTTGTTTATTTGTACACCATGGTGAGGTCAGTACTATCTCCTTGCTTGTTACTACTCTATTTGTTATTGTTTTTCTTGTTATTGATCTCTTTGTTTACGCATGATCACACTCATGGTTATCTTAGCTTTGAATGCCTTGATACTGGTGTACTCTTGCAACATTAACTGGAAATAATGTTCAGGTCATCTTGGCTTTTGTGCCCTGGTGCTTACGTTTGTTTCCTACATTTTGTCCGATGATAAGTCATATTCATATCCTTATGGTTGCATTGTGGCGCCAGTAAGGGTTGTATCAACTTTGATGTTCCAAAAAATTCTCAATGATGATAAATATATGGTGGGTCTCACAACCATGTCCTAGAATTGCATTTTCATATCGCATCTAGCATAGGATTGCATTCTCATTCTAGACTTGCATTGTGGAAATGATTCAGTGTTCTCTTCATTGAATTCTTCTGGGTTCATACTTTGGAGAGTTCTTCTTCACCATCCTAGTTTCATCACGGTTGCACGGGTGTTCGATCCTCGCTCTCGTTTCTTCACATGTTCTTTTGGTTAGCATTTGTCATCCTGCATGAGATGTTAGTACCATATACATATTCATATTTATATTTACATTCTTATTTCCACATTGCATTTACATAAATCATTTACATACATACATACATCTTTACATTCATACATGTGCATTTCATACATATCTTTCAAACATGTTCATCCATTTGCGTACATTATGAAACATCTAATCATCTAAGCGTATAGGAAACATCTCATAAAGGCAATATACAATGTGCAATAATACCAAAAAATGAGCTCATATATATATATATATAATGTGTCGATACCAATACAAAATGGTGCTACTCGAGCATGATCTATCTCAAAATGGTGATATAACACAAGGATGCCAATGCATCAGATACATCCTATGATCTCATCTCTATCTGTCTATCAAGATCCTAACTCTGGCCCTCTCCCTCGTCACCTGGAGGAGGTGGAGGTGGGGCCCTATCTGCTGGAGGTGTCATCTATGCTCCCTCTGACCCTCTCGTGTAACTCAAAAATCTGGCCACCTGAGATGCCTTGTTAGGCACCGCACCTATCTATGATGCATAATAATAAGCCACCCGTGCTGTCTGATGACGCACCTCCTCCTGTGTCACCCGGAGCTACTCTTGGAGATCTTGTATCTCTCGATCTCTATCTAGTAGTTAGGCATCTTGCACAGCTAACTGAATAGTCAAATCTCCCACCTGTCTAGTGAGCTGTCTCACTCTCTCCCATGATCGATGTTGTGGGTCCTGCGCTATGTCCTACACAGGATGGTCCACATGCATAGGATCATCTTGTTGTACCTCCTCCTGTAGAGGTACCTACTGATCCTCACCTAACTGTGTTGTTGACCATCACTGAGACTGTCTAGTACTCCCACTGTCGCTAGCTCCAACATCCATCCCCATATGTCGGGTGGGGATGTCAACCTGTACTATCCTCGGTCGGGGACCCTGCTACAACCCCGGCTATACCCTCTGTTGTGGTAGAGGCATCTACACCTGCTGCACCTTTGGCTGCACGACCTATGGGGGTACCACATGCCCTCGGCCTGCTATACCCACTAGATCAATGAATCTCAAAAAAGGGTGCGTAATGAAGTGCTCCCTGTACTCGGCAGTCACACCGGCATCTGCTACATCCCTGAGGTAATCCCACTAAACTGGGACCAATGCGTAGATATCTATCATCGTGCACCCCTGATCCAACTTGATCCCCCAACCTCTCCTGAGCTCATCGGTGAATTGAGCATAAACTGTATACTCCTGGGAGATGTCCTATGGGTGACCAAACTGCCGCCATACCCGCTTCTGCGGGAATCTCTCAATCACTGTGATGGTGCGACCCATCATCGCACGAGAATAAAATATATGACTCAACTTCTCTACTACGTCATCTTAGGCCTCTGTCAACCTCCAAGGCCTCCATATCACTGTTGCTAGATCGTCAAGCTAAGCTCACCACTGATCAACCTTACCCAGCGCGGGCTGGGTAATCATCCCCTATACCAGTAAATATAAGGCTCCAATGGTTGCCTCATATCCTCACAAATGGGTCAGGTGATGGGAAGATTCTCCCAATCCCATACCTCATGTAATACAAAGACTCCCAATGTCATGCTCTTTGCCTTCCGATAGGCAATCTCATGCATCTCATGATACATGTGTGCCATCATACATTGGCCCCATCCGTAGTGCCGCAGTCGCGCTATCATCAACTGTAACATCCTCCCCCAACCACGGGCAACCTGTGATTCAGACTGTACTTGCTGATCAGATCCTCCCATGGGATTGCTCTGCCCATCACCAGGTCATCCTGGAAGATCTCTCTCAGAGCTATTGTGCCCAACTTGGTTCATGTCTCATACTCAACTCGGACACCGACAAATGGTATCCTCAAGATCCGATAGATATCCTCAGGATTAATGGTCATCTCCCCCTATGGTAAATGAAATGTGTTTGTTTCTGAATGGAAACGCTCGACCAAAGCTCCTAACAGTCCGTGATTAACCTAAATCTTGGGTATCTCACATAATGTACTCAATCCCAAAGTGCCTATGTGTGCCATCTCAGAATCATCTAACTGAGATACCAACCCACTGATAGCCGGATGATGCGATTTGAATGCTATATCTGGAAAGTCAACCTGCAAGACATACAAAAAATAGAGCATGATCAATAATTGACAATAATCAAAGCATAATGAGATAAGAAAGCATTCAAGAAATCCTACAGACGTTAACAACGCTGACACAAAATCTATTGGACGCAACGTAGATTGATTTCATCTTCTTTTTGACCACTTTTTCTCATGCGAAGAAGCAGAATTTTGCGCGAAGAATTTCTTCGCATCGTGCGACATTACCATTTCACGTGAGCTTTCATACATGTTCGCGCAAAAAAATGCCCTCTAAAGGGATTTTTCACGCGAAACTGGGTACTCTCCTGCACGAGATTCTGCACCCAGTGGCGCAAAACGTCGTTTCTTCGCATGAGATTCCCCTATGGGGTGCGCGAAGACCCGTGACTCCACTTTTCAAAAATGTGAAATGAGCAGCAAAATTGATAGAAATGAATAAAATTTGAATTCCAGAGAGGTTTACCGACTACTTACGGGAGGTCTGTACGTTGCGGGCCGGCTGTGTCTCCTGGATCGCTCGAATCGATGACTGTTGTAGGGGACCACCATTTGTCTTTTAGCTCAAAGCTCAATTCTCAAAAGTCAAAGGGTTGAAATGATTTGAAAATGACCCTTTTTGTCCTTATATAGGTTTTGACCTAATTTTTCAAAGTGCTCCATTTTGCGCGGAAATTGCACCACTACCTAATTTGACCACTCTGAATCCATTTTCGTGATTGAAATCAAAATTTGACACTTTTATATAGCTCAAAATCGCATTTTAAAATTTTTTGGACCGACGCGATCAGACACTTGTGCAATCGACTTTCTGACGTTGCTTTCTTGTTAGAATCTTATCATATCATCATTTTCTGAAATCTTTAACTTTTTTCTTCAAAAGTCAACTCTAGTCAACTCTAGGTGGAAACTATGGAAAAACAAATCACTCATATAAAAGACAAGATGGATAAGGAGAGCAGGGATGAAGAAATTAAGAGCCTGATCAAAAAAGTTAAAAGATTGGAGGCATGTGTTAAAAAAATTGGGGAACAATGTCTCATAAGTCTGAAAGCATACTGTGGTCACGCTCAAATACTTATGGACAAATTGGATATCATCAACAAGGAAAAAGACAGCAGTACAGGGGAGAAGATGGGACCGGGATCGCGTACCAGAGCCAGCGCCAAGAAAAAGGGTCCAAAGGAGGACAAAGAAACAAAGGAGTTGAAAACGTCGGTCAATAACATGCAAATCATGGTCATTGAAGCTGAGGAGATGGTTAAAGAGATGTAGAAGTTCTTTCTGCGTTCCTGGCTAGATTTTTGCTGTCCCTGTTGTCCTCTGTTGATTTCTTTGGGGCTTTTTTTGTTCGAAATGGTGTTTTGCTGTTCCTTCCTGTTTTGTTGCTTCGGCATAGTTGTTATTGTTTTAAAATTGTTTATCTTTTATTACTAGGTTGCAGGTCCTTGTAAAATCTGTTGTACTCTTTGGTTTTTTGTAAAGGTTTCGGGTCCTTGTAAAACCTGTTTTTACTTAATCAGAACTCTAGTCAACTCTAGTCAACCTTGGTCAACTAGACCTTGAAATCACTCAAAATTAATTCTGAATCTTTTGAATTCTTTCATAATTTGTTATGAGTTCTTCTTGATCTCTGACTCAACATCTATCTACAATTTTTCGCTCTCCATCATCATTATGGCATGTCATCTTTCTATTTCACTCCTGAGGGGGCAGGATGATTACATCATTTAATCTATTTCAACCAATCTAATCTGATTTTCAAAAGTTCTCATCACTTGGGGCATATTCAGTTTTTCGTACCTTACAGTAAAAACTGGATACTCCACAATCAATAAGGGCATCTTTGTTCCTTACATCTTGTCATCTTTTAAGTATCTGAGCAATCTAACTCGGATTCTTGAGGATCAAGCTTCATTCTGGAGATGATTCTCGAAATCTATCTTTTGAGATAGGTATCAGGGCAATCTAACCCTGACTCCTGAAGGTTAAACCTTGTTCTTAGGATAACCTTGTGAAAGATATCTATCTTTTTGGGACAGGTATCGGAGCAATCTAACCCTGACTCCTGATAATCAAGCTCTGTTATGGAGATGATTCTAAAACCTCTATTTTACTATCTTTTGAGACAGGTATCGGGGCAATCTAACCCTGACTCCTGAAGTTTAAACCTCGTTCTAGGGATAACCTTGTGAAAGATATCCATCTTTTGAGATAGGTATCAAGGCAATCTAACCCTGACTCCTGAAGGTTAAGCCTCGTTCTGGGGATAACCTTGTGAAAGATGTCAATTTGGCCGGTGTCTGGGCAATCTAACCTAGATATTGGGGGACTAAGCTTCATTTTGGAGATAGTCCTAAAATCCCTATCCATCTTTTGAGACAGGTATCAGGGTAATCTAACCCTGACTCCTGAAGGTTAAGCCTCGTTCTGGGGGATAACCTTGTGAAAGGTGTCAATCTGACCAATGTCTTGGCAATCTAACCTAGATATTGGGGGACTAAGCTTCATTCTAGAGATAGTCCTAAAGCACTATTTTACTATCTTTTGAGATAGGTATCGGGGAAATCTAACCCTGACTTCTGAAGTTTGAGCCTCGTTCTGGGGACAGTCTTGTGAAAGATATCTATTTGACCGGCATCTTGGCAACATAACTGTACGCCTCTCTCTCCGGTTTCCCACAGCTTTCCAAGGGCAGGGGTTAGTAGCAAAGGTTCACAAGTGAATGCAAATCAAGTATACAATAACTACTAAACAAATAATAGAAATGTGAGCAATAAAATGTACAAGCAAGAGAAAGGAAGACAAGTAAATGCAAACCCCTCGATGCTTGAAGCTTCTATTTTTTCTCTCTACTCCTTCCGAAGCGCTATTCTTGATGCTCAGTATTGGCGAGGCAGCGTCTATGACTTGAGAAGCGTCGAGAATTTGATAATTGAAAAGTGTGTGTGATCGCAAGATGGCTTGAATGCTAGAACCAAACTAACATAGTAATGGCACACGAGAGCTTGAAATCATGAATCCTTCAAATGGTTATGAAGGTTTTATTATATAGGATTTGGTGATGAAATTAATGGTTGAGATCAATCCCAGAGATGGGAAGATGAACGGTTGAGATCAAAAGGAACAGGAGAGATCCTCAGTAAACTCCACCTCTTTATTTGGTTAAGAGGAGATAGAGTTTGGTTAACTGAGGAGC
>MU225207.1:916782-926830 GCA_018584345.1 Thuja plicata
GTTAAAGGTCTGACCCTGTTAGGAGTCTTTTACAATAACCCTGTTAGGGGTGGATGGCTCACTGCCCAAATAATATGAAGGCTACAACCCTCTGAATGTTGATATGCACTATATCAAAAATGAACTAGTGTAGTGACACTATTGTCTGATCAGTTCTGTGTATGCGTGGATGCTCTTAATCCTTTAAAGAGCTATATCATCTTCTGACTTCATTATATTGACCCTCTGTAACTTCTTCTTACATAATCATTGACTTCTCTTCCATGTTTTAACATAACAATATATTACATACTTATATCTTTACAAATGAATAGGCGCGACCCAAAACATAATACTTAGTCGACCTCTAAACAAAATATACAATGCTTCTGAACAAGTCGGCTCAAGCATGTTTACAAAAACATTAATTACATCATAAAAAACTTATAACTAAAGGCGCTTAGCCTTAGCATCACAAAATAATACACGCTGATCAAAACAGTAGTTGGCTTCTGTGCTCTGTATTCTAGATTGTTTCCTGGACTGTAGTGTACTAATCTGTCTGTAACTTTTCCGTACTGATGTTCCATATCTTGCGTGTTTGGATATAGAATATACACACACCATAGAGTATATATTTAAGCATGCCTGATCTAGTGTGGTCTCTAACATGCACACTGATGTGCTGATCATTGTATCTGTCTAATTGCTCTGTATTATGTACTGAGTCTTTTTATCTCTTAAGTTATCTTTGATAGAAACTTAGTATGACTTTGTTGCCATGATTGACAACACAAAATAAGACATGCTTCCTTAGGAAGTCAACTTGCCAACAACATCATGTTTAATTCCTAAATATCTATTGGCTAAATAAACCCTATGATTGAATTAATTTAATTATAAAGTCCTAGAACTTTAATTAAATTAAATTCACCCTCTTTAGCTGAGACACATGAAAAATGAATTAAATGATATTTAATTATTAAATAAATATCCTCATTTTCAATAATTGAATTTAATATTCAGATAATTGAGAAAAAGCAATTATGAGGTCATATTTATTTAATTAATTGAATATTCTCTCAAAATCTTTCTTCTGTTCAGAAATAGAATCTTTGAATTAATTGTGCTTTAAAGAGAAAGAAAACAATTTAATTCAAATAAAACATAATTAAATCAAAGAAGGAAAATAGTTAAAGCAAAGGGAAAACAATTTATTGTATTCTTTTAAATAAAGCTTTCTATTCTTAACTGGCTTTTCTATCTGTTTTATTTCAAAAAGGAAAGTTTCTATTCTGATCATCTCTGAGTCTATAAAAGAACTCTTATTCTTCATTCAAAACCCCCACTTACTTTTATGCATGGTTAGAATACTGAATTATTGTCTCATTTCTTAATATCTCATATAGAATAATTTCATATTGCAATAAGATAGTTTCAATTTCTAGAATAGTTGCATTGAATCATGTCTTAGATTATCTTACATCTTTCAAATTCTTAGTATAATCTTTCATTGTATTGCATTCATCATGATAAATCCTTCATTCCTAAATTGGTCCATGGTTGTGAGACTCTCGTTCTGAGAGCAATTTCAAAAACCTTGTTTGGATAGAAGGCAACAGGTTGAATCATGCAGGCAGATAGGATGAATAATCTCATATTTAGTCTTGTGTGTACTTGGTGAAGAAGGACTATGTTGAAGTGTATGGTGAATTAACAAGGCCAAATTTACCACATACAATATAAAGTTAAGGAAAAAACCTACAACTTTGAAATATCCAAGAATGCTCTAGAGTCTAGATGGGGGAAAATATTAAGGACTACATTGAAATAGAGGATGGTGATTTATCCAAAGGGTAGAAATGGAGACCTCTGGTAAATGAGGACATTCCTACTAATGAAAAAGAAGAACTATTAAGGGTCCTAAATAAGAGGAAATTGAATTTCCATTTAGGGAATGATTCCTTGGTATGAGATGGGTCAAAGATATGAGAATATAATACCAAGGATGGTTATAAGCTCCTTATGAGAAACCAACTTAGATCCCATACAACTATACCCAATGATTTATGTTTGGATAACTCTTTCCCACCAAAGGCCAACATGTTTACTTGGTTAGCTTTGCATAGAAAGATTCTTATAGAATATAAGTTCAGGAAAATGGGTTTTCAGGGACCAAACAGATGTCCTCTTTGTGAGAAGGAGGATTAACATGAAAATCATATTCTTCTTTCCTGTAACTATGCAGAACAATGTTGGAAATGGGTAAAAGGTAAACTTGGATGGAGCATTGCCTTCCCTAAAATGATCTCAAGATTATTCCAGCCATGGCAAATAATTAAGAAACACTACCTTTATGGTGGACTCTAGAAAATGGTTCCTTCAATCATAATATGGGAATTATGGAAATAAAGAAATAAACGTCTATTTAAGGAAGAAAAAATGGAATGAAAACAACTTATAAAAATAATTAACACGTCCATTTCTGAAAAATTGAACAACAAGATAATGAATATGAAGAATAAGGAAGGACTAATGACCTATTGGGATGAGAAGATGTGAGGGGGATCAATTGGGCTCAAAATTACCCCTTTTGTAGGTAAAGGGGCTAAAGAGACTGAGTTGAAAAGAGAAAACTGCATTTGGAGACCCCCTAAGAAGGGTTGGGTCAAGATGAAATTTGATGGTGCCTCTAGAGGAAATCCAAGGATTGGGTGTTATCTTCATAATGAGGATGGTATTGAAATTTCTAGACTAGCCTGACCCATTGGTGTTGAGTCAAACAATATTTCAGAGTTATCAGCCCTTGTTGAAGGGATTTTGACATGCAAGAAGCTAGGATTGGAGAAGATAGCGATTGAAGGAGACTCTGCTATTATTATTAATTCACTAAGGAAAGGATCTACACCTAACTAGAAATTAAATGCTACATTAGCTAGGGCCTTTCATCTTTCTCAATCCTTTAGAAAGATCACTATCAACCATATCTATAGAGAGGGAAATTATAGAGCAGATCAATTGGCCAATTTAGGTGCAGATGGGATCACTTTAAGCTAATAATCTCAACATCTAAACATTTATTTCAAAAACACCTACACTGACTATATAGCTAATACTAAATTATATATATATATATATATATATATATATATATATATATATATATCAAAATATACTCATATATTAACATATTAGGATTCACATACATACATACATACATACATATACATATATATATATATATATATATATGTATGTATGTATGTATGTACGTGTGTGTGTGTGTGTATTTATTTACATTTATTATCTCCCTTTATATCTCCCATCTACATTTATTACATGGCTATAAACTTTCTTGTCTTAACACATTCAAGTATTTAATCAGAACATGGTAAGTATATTAATCAAATTCTCCTCTTTCTTTTCTGATCATTTCTATTTATTGATGCACAATCTCCTAATCAACGGTGATGTTAACTCAACCAACTAATGATACGATATTAAAGTACATCATCTCAAGGGGTTAAATTCCCTACACCAATCATGATTATAACTAATCATTCTTCTTGAAATGAGGAAAATGTATTGTAATCCTTTAGGTTTTTATAAATCATTATATCACACCTCCCTTTGCTATACTTATTAGTCAATACATGAAATGCCTTGGCCAAAGGACAACAAAGGTATTTTCAATAATGACTTTTGCAGTGCATTTATAATCATTTAAGCCATCATTAGTACCTCCAAATTCCCACATTAAATCCATCGGCTCTATAGGTCTAATAACATTCTAATCTCTTTGACCTTTCTCTCTAGGTATACAAAAATAGATAATCTGATAAAACTAGGAGGTCTCAATCGTTTGATGGATTTTGATAAGGGAGTTACGATTGATAGGATTAGGCAAATTGTTGATGTTAAAAATAGGATCATTTGGAGGGTTGTTTATAGAAGCTTGGGAAGCCAATATGTAAGCAACAAGGATAGGTTTAGGGATAATCCTGACATCCTTGCGATGATTCTTTCCATTTCTTTGCATATTTATAATAATCGGGATGACATTGCAAAACTTTGTCGAAAAGTCTTCATAGAAGACATGTTACAGGGTTTAGATAGGGTAATGGTCAATATTAGGGAAGATATAACCATCCCTCGCTCTGATAAATATAATATTCTAATTACTAGGAATAACCCGGTTCCTACCTACCCAATTCTATTTTCAAAGGATTTGGATGGTTTCTAGGCAGAGCGTCTAGTGCTTTCTAGGAATCAGGACTTCCTCATGCATTTCTTCCAAATTAGAATGCCCGTGACTAATAATTGGCTGGAGGACTATATTGATGTCAATGGAGTTGAAGAAGACATCACCCACAAAGAGGACATAGATGCTCTTCATCAATTTATCTAACGTCATCCATTAAGAGCACTTTCCCCCCCTCTTTTTTGATAACTTTTGTCTTAATAGCAACATAGATTTTTAGTAAATTTATAGATAGTTATGGCTCTATCATTCTGCAAAGGAAATTTTGAATATAAAAGTAAAACTCAAACCCCATGCCAACTCTATAATGGTCATCTCCAAAGATAGGACTTTAGGGACAAAGCTCAATTTTTCCTATGAATTATTTTTGCTAAAAAGCCACTGCTCTTAATTAGGATGACTAAATGTTGATGATTTCATGGGCTTCCAACATCTCTTAGAGTATAGATAGGTTTAAACATGTGTATTAAATGTACTTATATATATAAGAACTCATATAGAATTTGTTTGTTTTTGGATTTGATGGTTTCTAATGTCTAGTTATCACATTTATATGAGTATATACATATATTTGTATATATTCATAAAGTATACTTCATGTTATTTATGGTAGGTAGCAATGGGTTAGTTTCTACGATTATGAATTGATGTGGGTAATGAATTGAGATAATCTATTCTGGGTGGATGGCAAGCTTTTCTAAGTTGAGTCTCTCTCGAGTTTGAGTTGTGTTTTCATTAGCTCTGTTGCAGTTAAGGAAACACTCTAAAATTTATATGGTTTGTTACGGTTTTTTCTAACGACTTTTGGGATCTGTCTCAGTTATGAAGTGGAACTCGTTTAATCTTGTTTTTTGATGTTGAGATGTGACTAATGATGGAAGATAAACTACATAGATTTGGTGAATGAATTACATGATGACATGTAACTGATTGAATGTTTGATAATGTTCAGTTGAAGATAATGCAAGACATTAAATCAATTAATGGTTTGTATTGTCATTGATGTCAACTTAATTGCATCTGTATGGTCATGTATATAATACCAAAGACTTTAGAGAATCAATGGAACAAAGATTATGCTTTCAAAAAGGCATAAAAGTCAAGTATTCACTAAAGTGATAGATAACACAGACGGAGTGCACACCATTGGTAAAAGCAAAGAACCAAAGTCACAGTGATACCCGAAGAGTAGAAGACAGTGTTGCCCGATGAAGCAAAATCACAAGATGCCCGAGGAGCTGAAAATAGAGTTGCCCGACGAGTAAGATCCAATGATGCTTGACAGATGAAGATCCCAAAGCTGACTGGAGTCACACCGAGGGAACTGGTATTTTTCACCGAAAACTAACTGCAGACTTGACCGATAGAATAGAGAGTTCAGAAAATGACAAAATATCTAGCTGGCAAGAGCTAAAGATAGACTTAACTGGTTGTTTTCATTATTTTATTCGACCAGAGTCAAGTGATTGATTTAAAGAATATTTGTACAGTTGGAAAGAAGATAACTATGAGATAAATCAGGAGTTAAGCTTTAAATCAGGTTGGCTAGATTGTTTTTCATGCCAAGAATCAAGAATCAAGAACCAAGCAAAAGTGAATATCATGTCTATATAAGAGACAAGATTAATTCATTTCTATATCACATGAAAGGGGATGAATAGAAAGAGGATGTTGAAGAGTAACTGATGAAGGATAACTTCATATAGTCCTGATCAATCAAGTTGAAGGAGAGCTAAAGAATTCTGTAGACACCGACAAACAATGAAGCATAGCATCACAGAGAAGAAAGTGTGGAGCACAAAGAATTGAATTGATACATTGATCAGAGAGGTAATGTACTTAAATAGATCTAAAAATCTGCAATTCAAGTTGCATTAGAAATAGGTCATTGTGTTTCAGTTTAACCATTGAAGCATCAAGTCTCTTAACAGCGTAGGACTTAACAGTCTTCTATATATTGAGGTACATCCCAAGGAGTGCCCAAAAGGTTTATTCATGAAAGTAGCGTTGGACTTGCCAAATACCTATTGACAGTCTAAGAAGGAGGCTGATTCAAGGATGGTAGAAAATAGATGCCCGATACTAAGTGACAACTTCTATGTATAAAATCCTCTAACAAGGTCACACCTAATAGTGTGTTTGTGACCTTTACCAAGGTTGGCTCCTAATAGGGCTCACTTCAGAAGAGTGAAAATTTAGGGTACTAGTCCCAGTGGTTTTTTCCTTAATAGGGTTTCCACATTAAAATCCATGTGTTATGTGTGTATGGTTTATTACTTTACTATTTTACATTTCACATATGCGTTTATGGATTGATCGGTATACTCTGCATATTTACTGAGTGTCGATAAATAGTTTTTACTTCTTATCGGTAATCAAGGAGAATAAGGTTAGAAAAGGAAAACTGACAGACAGTTAAATCATTATTAGTATTTCATGGCATGCATCTTATAGGGACTTAATAATTTGAGATTTATTTATTGGTGGTTAAGTTTAAGGATAAGTTTTTAAAGCCACTGATTCACCCCCCCCCCCCCTTCTCAGTTATTACTAACAATTGGTATTAGAACATGTGTGCTTAGAAGGAAGGTTTCAAGACCTAAGTTAGGATCACAAGATGAACAGACAAGATGTGCCCAAGTTGAACAAAGACAACTTTTCTTCATGGAAAATCATGATAAGACTCCACTTATCAGGTATTGGTAATGATGTTACTCAATTCCTAGATACTGAATATGTGTTGCCTATAGGAGTATTGACAGTAGATCAATCGAGAGAGAAGAATGAGCATAACTACATGGCTATAGATCTTTCTTCGTCACTCTCCGATGCTAAATTTGAAGATGTCGAGGATTGCAAAACTGCAAAGAAAATGTGGGACAAACTGAACCTTGTTCATGGAGGTAATACAAATGTTCTGAGAGCCAAGGCAGAAAGCCTTAGAGGAAAATTTGATGATCTCAGAATGAAAGAAGGAGAAAACATCACATAGTACAGCACAAGAATAAAAGAAGTAGTCATTGCTATATGAGGTGTCGGAGGTACACTTGAAGAGGAGACAGTTGTAAGTAAAATCTTCAGAACCTTATTGCTTGTATATGCTATTAGAGTTTCTACCATTCAAGAGATGAGAGCAGTAGAAAACAACACAGTTACTCTTGATAGTTTAATTGGTAGACTGATTTTATTTGAAATGAATAACTTTAACAATAGTGTCTTACCAAACTTAGAGTCTGCATTTAAGTCTTCTATGAAAATAAGCAAATCCAGTCATAGATACTCATCTAGAAAAGACAGTAAAAGTGAAAGTGAAGAAGAAGATCTAGATGAAATAAAAGAACTTGTGGCTAGAAGAGTGTAGAGAGGCAAAGGTACATACAAAGGCAAGTTACCACTTATATGCTTTAATTGTAAAGAGATTGGACACTTTGCCGCAAGATGTCCTAACAGAAGAAAAGAGGACAGAAGTAATGACAGACCTTTTGAGAAGAAATCTGATAGAGGTGATAACAAACATTACAGAGGTTACCGACAATTAGAAAGAATAGATACCTAAGACTACAAGGATAAAGGCAAGAAGGCTAGCTACCTAGCTACTTGCAAAGATGAAGATACTGACACCGAACCTGATGAAGACAACAAGATGGTATTTTAAGCTATGAAGGAAGATTCAGATGAAGATGAAAGGTATGTAGAAACTGCACTCACATCTAAGGTTAGCAAGAATAACATCTAGATTATAGATAGTGGCTACACTCACCACATAACTGGTGAAAAAGAAAAGTTTAACACTTTTGAGTATTATAATGGTGGTACAGTAAGAATGGGTAATGATACACCTTGTCCAGCTGAAGGTAAAGGAACTATAATGTTGAATAACCTGATTAAATGTGAAAATGCTTATTGGGTAAAAGGATTGAATTATAATTTGTTGAGTGTTTCGCAGCTGAATAATTTAGGTCACAGAGTAGCATTTGAGAACAAGAAGGAAAAGATCTTCAATGAATCAGGAAAACTGATTGGAACTAGTGAACAGACTAAAGCTAACTTATTCTATCTCAATGATACTAACACCACTTTCTTAATGACTAGAAACAAAGACACGTGGTTGTGGCACAAAATATTGTGTCATGTGAATTTTGACAACATGATAAAAATAAGCAGAAGAAGAAATGTAAGAGGCTTACCGACGATGACAAAGCCAAACAACATCATGAGCAAAAATTGTCAAAAAGGTAAAATGACAAAGTCTAGTTTCAAAAGTAAAACTCATACATCTGATGATATTTTAGAATTAGTCCATACACATTTATGTGGACCTATGAGGAAAAAGAGTTATTATGGTGATAGATATTTTATTCTCTTTGTTGATGATTACTCTAGAATGATGACAGTTATATTTCTAAAAAATAAATCTGAAGCATTCAAGATGTTTAAATGGTATAAGGCTGTGGTAGAAAAACAAAGTGGTAAGGATTTGAAATGTTTGAGATTAGATAGAGGAGGAGAATTTATATCACATGAATTCACTAATTTCTATAATAAGCATGGTATAAAAAGATAGGGTTCTGCACCAAGAACACCACAGCAAAATGGGATTACTGAGAGAAGGAACGGATCAATAGTTGATTGTGCAAGAACACTGATGATAGAGAAAGACATCACCCAAATCTTCTGGAGGGAAGCTGGCAGCACTACTGTCTATACACTTAACATAGTACAATTAAAGAAGGACACAAAGAAGACACCTTATGAGCTATGGTATGGTAAAACACCCAATGTAAGCTACTTCAAGATCTTTGGTAGCCAATGTTATGTCTTAAAGGATGATAGAAATGGGAAGCTTGACGCCAAAATTGATGAAGGTATTTTTCTGGGGTATTCTACCAAAAGCAAAGCTTTTAAATGTCTTATCAAGGCCTCTAACAAAATAGTTGAAAGTGCAAATGTAAAGATTGATGAATTTGCATAAAAGAATGAGCTAGAAAGCACAAAAGAACTAGAGGACTACATCAATTTTGTATATTGTGAAGAACCCAACACTCTGCCTGAGCAACAGTGCTTAATCCCAGAATAACAGAATGTTGCAACCGACGGTCAGACTATTGTTACCGACAGTCGGGATAATAATCAAGATAATGTGCAAGGTAATGAAGATCAAGATAATGATCAAGCTGACACACAAAGAGTTGTACCTGTACTTGAAAGATATGTAAGAAGGAACCATCCAGAGATCTAGATCATAGGAGATAAGAAAGCTGGTACAAGAACAAGAAGAAGTCTTTAACCTCAAATTTTTTAATTTGTGAGTTTGAGCCAAAATCTGTCAATGCTACACTAGATAATGAAGAATCGATAAGTGTTATGAATGATGAGACTGAGAAGATTGAGAAGAAGAAAACATGGTCACTTGTGCCAAGACCAGATGACAATAATGTCATCGGTACAAAATGGATATTCAAGAATAAGCTAAACAAGAATGGAGAAGTCACAAGGAATAAATCAAGACTAGTATGCAAGGGGTATGCACAAGAAGAAGGTATAGACTATGGAGAAACCTTTACACCTATTGCTAGACTAGAAGGAGTAAGAATACTACTTCTTTATGCTGCATACAAAGGATTCAAAGTATATCAAATGGATGTCAAGTCAGCATTCCTAAATGGAATACTTGAAGAAGCGGTATACATTGAGCAACCAGAAGGGTTTGTAGATCCAGACAAGAGAAACATGGTATGTAGACTTCACAAAGCCTTGTATGGATTAAAACAAGCTCCTAGAGCCTGGTATGAATGACTTCATTCCTAT
>MU225207.1:946489-972787 GCA_018584345.1 Thuja plicata
AGAAGATATCAAACTTACCCATTCTAATGTTTTTGACACATTGTAAGTTACACATCTTTGTCACATTTTTTTTGACATTTTGTAAGTTGTACATTTTTGTCATCAGTATAAAAGAAAGGGGGAATTTTATATGTACATCACCTCAAGAAAAAGGAGTAAATAATGTATAGTGGAAGAAAAAAAAGAAATGGAAACTAATGTACATACAACAATCAAATAGTATACATGTACATATACATACACTATACCGATGCACATAGAAAGGGGGAGTCATATTATGACAAGGAAATAAACATGGTGTAATAATTTCAATATTATGCACATATCAGTTTTTTATACTAATGTCAAAGGGGGAGATTGAAGGAATTATATTTTTCCATTAGTATACTTAGAGAAAAACATGATTTGCACCATCAGTTTAGTCTAAACTGACAGACAGGGCACAACACTATCCAACACTAAGGTTACCCAACAAACACTGTCAAAGTGTTTTCCGGTGACAAAAAGATGAGGATACCCGATGAAGTATCAATAGTGCTACCTGACGAACATCAAAGAGAGGAACCTGACACATACAGGGAACCCGACAAATAGTTCAAACAAGGAATGCCGATAGACTACAAGTTCAAACCGACAGCCAAGAATCGACAGTCAGTTACATCTCGCAAAAAGTGGATCTGACTTTCCACGTCAGATAAATCACAGAAGTTGTATTTATAACTTCTTAATTTTATTTTTAATCCATTATGTGCGGAGGAATCAATGTAATCTTTATTGTTTTAATTCATTTTACTGCTTTAAAACATGCAAACTAAATATCAAGGTCAAGTTGTAAACCTTGGATCTAAGAGTTAACATTGTAAATCGTGAATTCCAAGATAGGTCAAATAACTTGTATAAATAGGTGCTCGATCCATTAAGAACAGTTGTTGTTCAATGAAGAAAGGAGCCACAAAGAGAAACTAAAGACCAGACAGACAATTCATGCAGAATAACACAAACAGAATCAATTCAGTTTTCAAGAACAGAACAGAGGCTACTGACAGGAAGAGAAAAGGTATTCATCAATCGCTTAAGGTGATATTGTAATTGTAAAAGATTTAATGGATCTGTAAATCAGAAATATTAGATTGCATACAATCAAGTCAACATTTTTACTCATTCTAACAAGTGTAGTACACTAATGAAATCCTTTCAAGAAAGGTGGTCTTAACCGTCCTATTGTAAATCTCATAACTGAGTGCACACTTAAATCAGTGTTGCTAAAGCTCTTAACAAAGTAGATCTTAATAATTCTCCACCTCAATACTCTTAACAGGGTAGATCATCAGAAGTGATCAAATTGTAAGCCTTAACCGGCTCCCTTCCATTCTGCAGATAGTGAAGTTTTGTGGGTGCCATCCCCACCGCAGTTTTTACTTCCTAACAGGAGTTTTCTGCGATATCATATCTTGTGTTATGTGTTTGTTAATTTCATGAATGTTTCTATGGATGATTGTAAAGATTGTTAACAAACAATGTCTACATAAGAAAGAATAACAGTAATGGTTGGTAAAATAAAAATTGAATAATCACTAATGATAAATTGGGTAAAGTGTTAAAAATTTTAGAGGTACTGATTCACCCCGCCCCTCTTAGTACTACTTCCCATTAAATCCAACAATAAAATTTGATCAAAACCCTAAAAAAAGGAAACTCTAGGTTGCATGATAATAATTAATAATAGAATTAATTATTATATGCCTAAAGTTTAGCTTAAGTAAACTAGAGATAATAAGTGACTTAATAATTAAATCAGAATGGTTTAATTAATAAGTGGAATAACTTATTACTCTAACACCCCCCCTTAAGATAAACATAGGGAGTAGCTAAAACCTAGAAACAACTACCGAAAGCAAGAAATGGGTCCCGACAACAAGGTCTGATCACGTACCCAAGTACAAAAAAATTTGTAAAGAGGAGAAAATGAGAAAACCTAATGGAAAAAACTCCTCTCTGAAAAGAGATGAATCATAGTGAAGGACTGAAGAAGCCTCCAAACTAGAGAATGTCTCATAAAATAGGAACAAAGGAAGAACATCATTGAAGCATGAAGCTGCAAACACTGTCGAAGAATAACTGTTGGAACCTCCACTGTAATAGAACATGATCAAGTAAAGAAGACTGTAATAAAAGTCTAAAGATATGATCAATATGGTAAATGATCCATCTCATCAAAATGCATAGGTACCTAGCCACTACATCCACCTAGTACATAGGAACAAATACTAAATACTTAGCTCACTCCATCGAAGCAAGGAAGCATTAGAACTAATAGGAGATAGCCCCCATAATGTTGAGAAAGGAGAGGCATGATAGGTACACTAAATAGACTGCCAAGAACAGCTGCATGATGAAGAACCAAGAACATAGAAAGTGCAGAAGAAAGTACAAACACATATAAAGCTGGTGTCATGGAAGATCACTCTCTTGACACACATCATGAGGCTAATGCTATAGAAGGAACACTCTTTTGACAAAGGTATATGGAAAACAAAGTAAACATAATGGGAACTTTATAATGTAGTGCAAGTACAAACAAACATAAAATGTGCAAGATCTGAAGCATGCAATAGATGACACTTTCTCTCAGTGCATTTGCAAAAATGAAATGATATAGAAATAGACACCTAAAATGCTCAAGGATGACAAAAAGCTGTAATAAAATGAGTGACAACTAAAAAGGAGTCATCCCATGCACAAAAAATGATCCTTGGACCAGAAACATCCAAGATAATCACTAGATTACAAAAATGCAAAAAAAAATGAATAAAATGTACCTAGGGTAGATTCTGGAATTGAGACCCATACAAGAAGAAAGAGCACACCAGTAGCTTTCCAATGATATGTGGAAGTCAGAAATCAAAGCCTAGATGAGAAAGATATGGCTCCTGGAGTGCAAAAAAGGAACCCTGACTTTGCCTGGCAAAAAAATTTGCAAGATGGAAAAATCAGAAAACCAAACCTGCAAAATCAAGTTGGGCTCAGAACCAGCTTTCCAATGATATCTTGTTTGGTGAAAAATGTCCCCGTTTTCTCAAGATACAAGCAAAAAAATGAAGAGGGCTCCAAAACAAGAAGAAATCCAAGAACCTCTACTAAATCTAGCATAGCTCCACTAAATCTAGCAATGCCTCCAAATCTAGCGAGACTGCTAAATTTTTGGCCAAATTTGGCGTATTTACCAAAAAATAAAAATAAAATTCTCCGCCAATTAGTATGGTGGCATGAATTTTGATATGAAATGGAAACAGAGGCAGCGTGAAAACTAAAGCATTTTTTTCCTTAAAAAGTGTACCAAGGTCATGCATGCAAAAAAGAGGGCCAAGGTTTCAATTGTGTCTAAATTTTATGAGCCTTATATGAAAATAGGGTTTTTTGGGCCTTCTGGAAACAACCATGAGGCTAGTCTGTGCTCAAAGTTCTCAAAAAAATAACTCCCCCCAGATTCACAAAAATATGAAGCAAAAAACCTCTTAAAAACACATATATGAAGAGCAAGACCAAATCTCTCATGAAGAGAATAAGGGCATGAAGATCTATAGCTCTGATACCATATTAGAGTTGATGAAAACTCAACCCTATATCTCCCAAGAATCACCTGCATGCAAACACTTTTCATAGAAAGAGAGAAGAAAAAGCTATGGAGGCCAAAAACAACAGATCTGTGAAAGAGGAAACATCCTCAATTGATTCAATAATAGAATACATAATACAATATGATTCAAGATCAATCATAATTAATTTATCAAATACAAAGAGATCCAACCTTATAAAAGGTGATCAAAACCCTAAAAAGGGAAACTCTAGGTTGCATGATAATAATGAATAATAGAATTAATTATATGCCTAAAGTTTAGCTTAAGTGAACTAGAGATGATACGTGACTTAATAATTAATTCAGAATGATTTAATTAATAAGTGGAATAACTTATTACTCTAACACCCCCCTTAAGATAAAATTAGGGAGTAGCTAAAACCCAGTAACAACTATTGAAAGTAGGAAATGGCTCCTGTCAACAAGGCCTGATCAGGTACCCAAGTACAAAAATCTTTGTAAAGAGGATAAAGGGAGAAAACCCAATGGGAAAAATGCCTCTCCAAAAAGAGATGAAGTCTAGTGAAGGACTGAAGAAGCCGCCAAACTAGAGAATGTCCCAGAAAATAGGAACAAAGGGAGAACATGAAGAACATCACTGAAGCATAAAGCTGCAAACATTGTCGAAGAATAACTGTTGCATCCTCCACTATAATAGAAAATGATAAGGTAAAGAAGACTATAATCAAATTCTGAAGAGTTGATCAATCAAAGATGGAAGGATGCTTCCAAAATAGTAATAAAAAAGTTCCCATATGGTAAATGATCCATCTTGTCGAAATGCATGGGTACTCAACCACTGCATCCACCTAGTACATAGGAACAATTAATGAATACATAGCTCACTCCATCGAACCAAGGAAGCATTAGAACCAACAAGAGATAATTTTTTTTACTTAATAATTAAATCAAATGATTTAATTAATAAGTGAATTAAATTATTACTCTAACAAAAACTACTATGCATTTTTATATAATAGATATAATCAATGATAAATATGAATAATGAAAGTAACAACAAGTCTAATGGAGGATTCTACTAGAATAATTGAAAAGGAAAAATAATCCAAAAATAAATATGATTGAGAAACTTTAAAATGCATAACCATAGACTAAGAAGGGAACAACAAGGAAATTAAGAAGTGCATGACAGCAAAACTAGATTTCACTTAAAATACTCATCCATGCCCGAATCTCATTACATTTTATGTTCAATCTACATTGTAAAACAAATCTACACCACCAATCCATGTGGTTGGAACTTGGTTTCTTCTTTTTCGCAAGTTGTGGAGTCAACTGTTGTTTATTGTCATTACCATCACTTGTACTGCAAATGAAAGAACCTAAATGGGATAATTTATCATGGATGCTCAAATGCAACATATAAGCAAGAAATCCTAGGCCACATAATCTAAAGTAGTCCCAACCCCATATTTGAACCTGAATTGGATTAAAAAACCCAAAGCCCTTATCGATATGAATTTTAGGGTAAATTGAAACAATTTTTTTAATGTTCATTAAATTTTGAATTTCATGGATTAAATTCGGAAAACCCTATGATATAGATTGTTGGTGTTAAGATTGAACTAATGAGATTCTTTTGGACTTGAATTGATTTTTGTTGTTATCCAAATGAGTATTTATATCTGTATGTTTTATTATTTAATACTAAAAGGACTAGCATAGATATTGGCATACTAAATGAAAATAGAAGTTATTTTCATGTTGTTGAATAATGACCTTTCACTTTGCTTATTTTCATAATTTTCACCTATAATTTAGAGTACAGATATGAAGACTACAACAATAAAAATCATAAGTAAAAAAATAATCATGTGTTAGGATTGAGGAACACTAGGGGGGTGAATAAGTGCTCTATATTTTATTAACATTTTAACTTTATTGCACAATCATAAACTAAAAGAAATAAACAATAAACAACTGAAAGATAAGAAAAGTATCCACAACATAATAACACCATGATTTTTGCGTGGAAACCCAGTTAAGGGAAAAACCACAGTGAGGATGGAATCCACAAGTATTACTTCTGCAAAAATAAGTTACCCTATTAGGGGTGTAAGTACATAAGGGGAATGCACATGTATTCAAGCTTATAGCCTATAGCTCACTACTCAATATACAAAAATAGGTATACAACCTTTAGAGACTCATTGCCATAAAAAAAAGATTCATTTACAAAAGGTGTACTAAGAAACAACATCAACAATTCTAATACAGTTCCAATGGAGTACAGAATAAAATTCTTATTAACTGTAGATCCTCTGATCATTGATCTATCAATCATATACAACATATAGAAATCATATCCATCCATCGCATATATTAATCAACACAAAAACTCAAGCTTACATATCGATCATCAAAGTTGTTCATATTTATTGTTGGCCTCAAGAACAATGTAGGTAATGTGTGAAGTGTCGGCCAAGTCTCACATCAAAAGGTATTTTTAATCTTGAACTCAAACATATAATTTATCACTTTTTTCATCTCTAACATCTCCAATAATCAAACTGATCATATCATCGATCTGATAGGATCACTGATTGATCCAACATCCAAGTGTCTTTGTCTCTTACTGAACTCTCCTAACCTGATACTCAAAAGATCATAACTCCATCAAATGATGATATAAACTAATGTGATCTTAGAAAAAGATACATAATACCTCTAATAATCTTCTCCTAGCTTTGTGCATCAAAACTTGATTAAATGAGTCCATACAGATCCATATACCAAAACTTGTACACTGGGTTTGCTATTCCATACTTAGCCAAATCTGTAGTTAAACCTTTAGTATCATCACAATGTGACAAGATATCTCTAGAATAGTGTGTAGTTTCAATAAATTAAAACATACATCTCCCTATTAGTGCTTCTTGCCAACAATCTTGCCCTTTGGATTTGATGGAAACACTTAATGAAAAATGACTAAGTGTCCAAGAAAAATGCCAAATTCCAAAAAGTATCTCTCCTTACCAAAAATTGATCTCCCCTAAGATGAATCTATCATTTTTATTATCTCTCCCCCTTTGACATCAATGGAAAATTTTGGGAACTTCAAAATTTTAAATACATCTAAAAAATTGCTCCTCAGAGCTGCAAAATTGGTATCCCAATTTTTCTTGATGCTCTTTGCAATCTAAATATATCCATAAAAAACATATACCAACCTTTCTCCTTCAACCAAATTAGGTGCATCAGGGTACTCAAAGGTTGCAATAGCTTCCTTCAAAATTCTTGATGGAATGTAAAGTCTTAGAACAATTTGGTTTATTAGATTTTTGATCCTTCCCTTAATTCTGCCCCTTTCAGTGACAAGTGCACTGATATTATCATTTAAAGTTCTCACTTGGCTAAAATGAATTGAGGTCATTTCTTTAAAAGAATCAAATCCCTGTGATAATTATGCTAGCTTGGCTTCACTTTACTTAAGGATTTTTTCAATGTCAGTTACATGCATGAGATAATTGACACAATATTTATACACTTTACCTCCTTCAGTCAATGCATCTTTTAGTTGCTAAATAGAAACTCTCAAAGAGTTCTTATCATTTGGAATTATGACATTTAACTAATTGAAAATGTTGGAAATGAATTAATTTTGAATTTTACCTAATGTAGACTTCTCTAATGTCTAAAAATTACTATCAACAACATCTAATAATCCCTCAAGCTGACTAGATGAAGGCATATTCGTATCAAATGCATAAGCTAACATAATATTCCTTAAGACATTTTTTGCCCTGGTTAAAAGTTTGGTTCCCTTCTCATTAGTCTTTAGGATTCTCTCTCTTTCCTTATAATGATAAATGTAGAAAGTCCCATCAATTATCTTCATTGAGAGTGCCCAACTCAATTGGACCTTGCATAATCTGCATTTCTGAATTGTCTCTTGCTTTAATATTCTTAGTGACATAAGAAGTTCTCATCTCTACATCATCATGAACAAGAACTGTATCTTGAACTTTCATCAATTACATCATTTATTGTTTGATCAATGTTGACAATTTCAACATTATTTTCCTCATCACCAACCCATAATCATCTTCTGTCAAAGTAAAATTGATATCTTTTGGATTATCTATATTTTCTATCAAAGTTTCCAAAGTGAAAATAATATTGTTGTGGATACACAACACACACGCCATTTTTTGGCCACTTGGCCATGGGGATCCCCCTTTTTTCCCATGTTTTTTCTTTTGGTTTCAGGTTCTCTGGTTTTGTCTCCTGCTTGGGTTTTCAAAGTTTAAGTCTTTCTCTAGTAGGGCTTTTTTGGACATGCAAACTTTCGGTGTTCGTTAGAAGTTTGAAGGTCTGAATCCACGAAAGGCCAAAACCCCATGCTCTAAAGATTATTCATGTCATACTTTTGGCCCCTAAAAGTTTGACATCACATAACTCATGGGTCTCCAAATTTTGGTGTCTGAAAGTGCAAAACCATCTGATGATGTCATGTGATCCAGATTCTATAAGAGTGTGCAAGGGTCTTCCTTTTCTTCATTATGTGATTCAACTTCTGAGCTCTGATTTTTTCTTCCTCCTCTTGGTGATCATCGTTGTGCTTTTTGATTATTTGGCTAGTGGTTGGCTTAGTGTGCTTCACATCCACATCTTTGAGTTCTTCGCAGAATCAATTTACTTCCCTTGTGGATTAGAGGTAGGGTTTCGATTGATCGGTATTTCTTTCTGGTGTCATGTTTTTTGTCTTCTCTCTTCACTTTTTTAGTGTTATAGGTTTAGTTAGGGTTTATTTTGTCACATTAGGTTTTTTTTGTTGGTCTTTCTCAGGTTCAAGCACTTTAGTGTTTTGTTGTTTATGTTTTCTTCTAGGATCCCAGACATTTCATAGGGTTTGGCCCCCGAAAGGCCAAAAAAATTGGAGCAACTTTGAAATTGCCACCATCATAGGAATGACTAAGGGTTTTCAGGTGATCATAATTTTGGTGACCAAAATCCCTAACCATCACCAAAATGCTAAAACTCCACCAAGTTGAAGACAAGGTAGTCATTCATTTCACATTTTCAACTTTTCGGCCTCTGATGCCACCCTCCATCTCTGCAACACCAAAGTTTTTTCATGTTCACCTTGACAGGAATTTTTTTCCTTTTACGCATTCAACCTCCAAGATATCCATCATATTTTTGAAGTTAACAATGTTGAAACTCCACATTCCCTTTGATATTTCATCTTTCACCCTTTCAGCTTTTCAGAGGTCGATCCTATTTTCGGTGCCTGAATCCCTGAAACTCCAAAGAACACAATTAGATTTTTGTTTGCCTATTTTGGGCTTCTGCATTTGATTCTATGGGTTCTCTAAGACATGTTTGTTAGTTTCTTATGGTTTTCCAATAAATGTTGATTGATAATTGCATGTTTGTTTGCAGAATGCCAGAAAAGATAGCTAGCTCCTCCATAAACTACCTATTCAAGGGATATCATGTTCCTTCTAAGGTCAGGAATCTCCATAGTGGGATCACAGACACTGATATAGGGAACATTGATTGGAATGATTTCCTCACAAGTTGTGTCAATACTAATGGGAGGTCAACTGACTACACTTCCCTAGTGTTCTCAAGTCTGGTCAATGTGACAAAGCATCCTATATCCATCCTATCCTCAAACCTAATAATGACCCTCACACAACAATATGTTCCTGATGAGAGGGTAGTAAAGAATAAGCTAGGAAACATTATTCTAGACATCAGGCCAAACAATGTTGAGGACGTCTTCCACCTACCAAAGGGTGTTGATAGGTTTTATGCCTTTTCCATCAACAAAGGTTTAGAGTGGTTCAGAAATAAAACCCAGATTGCCTATTAAATTATAAACAAGGAATACTTGGTACAACCTCTTCCCAAGGATAAGCTAGAGAGAATAGACATGAGAAGGGGATACTTGAAAGATGATATCTAGGCAGCAGTCAATATGTTAAGCAATTTATATGGGCTCCCCCAATCAATCCAACTTGAGCATTGGATGATTCTACCAATTGAAAGGTTAAAGGAGAGAAGACCTAGATTTTATTGGCCTACCATCCTGAGTGATAACGTGGATGAGCAATTGATAGCAGTGATGAAAAAATCCCCACTTCTACATGACTTCTTATGTGGTTTACTTATTGACCGCCAGGGCGGAGTATCAGGGGTTTGTAAAAAGGGGTGTTGGAAATAATGGAATGGTGTACTGAGAGGGGAGGGGTGAATTAGTACCCTCAAAACTTTTATCAATTTAACCTTTATCATTTTATGTAATCAATTGTATTACCATTCATATCTGTTATTCTGTCTTTGTGTATGTAACATCAATTCATAATTCAACAAGCATGTAAAACATTCATAGAAGCATTCATGAATGTATAGACACATGACACAAGATTTGGTAGTGCAGAAAACCCATGTTAGAAGGTAAAAAATGCGGTGGGGATGAAACCCACAAAACTTCACTATCTGTAGAATGGAAGGGGCCGATTAAGGCTTACAATTTGATCGCTTCTGATGATCTACCCTGTTAGGAGTATTATGTGGAGACTGGTTAAGGTCTACTCTGTTAAGAGCTTTAGCAAAACTGTTTAGTGTGCACTAGGTTAAGAGATTTACAAAGGATTGTTAAATCCACCTTTCTTGAAAGGATTTCTTCTATTTGCTACACTTGTTAGAATGTAGACAAAAATATTCAATGAGCTAAGTGTATGCAATCTACTATTGTTGATTACAGATCCATTAAAGACTACAAGTATCATGTATCACCTAATGTGATTGATCAATACCTCTATTGCTTGGTAGCCTTGAATCTATTTCTTGATAACCTAATTCATATTTTGATGTTCTTTCTTGAAACTCTTAGTTTGATCCATAAATGTGCTCCTTGGCTACTATCATCCTCACATCTTTTTTGAAATGAATGATTACACATCTATTTATACAATAGATTGACGTATTTTAGTTTCACGTATTACAAAGATAACTCTATGATCAAACATTTACAAATTGACCTTGATCTCCTAATTTGCATGTTTTCAATCAGTTAGACTGATTTAAAAAATTACAATTACATTTCTTGTCCCTCAAGAAATGGTTTTAAATCAAATAAAAACACTAAATATAAACATAGGTGTTTTATCTGACGTGGAAGTCAGATCCACATTTCTCAGAATTTAACTGACTTTCAGTGTCTGATGCTCAGGTTTCTCTTTTGTTAGTCTGTTGGTGTTCCTTTTGTGAACTGTCCATTGGGTTTCGTTTCTCTATCAGGTTCCTCTTCTTTTCTACTCTGTCAGTTTGCACTTAAACATTTTCGGGTTGAACTATGCAAACTGTGTTGGATTACTCTTGTGATCTGTCTTGTTGGATTTCTCTCTAACTTAGCACTTTCGGTGACCTTTTTATCTATACTAAAATTCTGTCTTTCGATGATGGTTCAAAAATTGTTTTCCCTTTGCATACTAATGGCAAAAATAATGTCTTCAATCTCCCCCTTTGACATTAGTATAAAAAACTAATATGTGCAAAACACTAAACTGTGTAGTATGTACACCATGTGTTTTACCTTGTCATAGCATAAAATTTATTCATCTAAATATCAATAGGTGTATATCCTTTTTCCACACTATATTCCAAATTCCTGGAAAGTAGTTCATGAAATAAAAGAAAATGCATACCAAGAGCTAACCATATTTGAATATTTTCCTCTTATCCTTCTTTTTCTTCACCATTTTTTTCATTAATTAATCTCTCAATAATTCACAGATGTCATAGTCTGCATTCTCCTTCATCATCTTTTATGCAACATAAATGATTGTGTTGGAAATGGATTTTTCTCTACTAGAATGGAAGACTTTGTAACCTAGCACCTTGGACACAAACTTTACATCAGGTTGTCAAATGTTGTTCACTTTCATTGCTTGCTTGTCCCATTATGAATCTGTCAATTTTGTCACAATGTCCTTCTAAATCAATTTAAGTCCAACCACCTCTCCAACATCATAATTGTTACCCATATTTTTCACATGTGGGATAGTACTCAGAAATAGTAAAAAACAATTGCATAAAGAAACATCTCTTTGCCATTACTATGCAACTAATGAAAATGAATACATTTCTATTACATTCATATTATCATGTTTCATTTGTACTCTAAGTATTGACCAGTTTCACAATTTCAAATTCATAAATGATCATTACATTGTGCATTCAATCTGAATTTAGTAAAAAATGTTCCTTTCATGAGGTTACATCTTGCATACTGAAACTTAGAAGACTTATGCAGAAAATAAAGTAAGAGAGAAGCATGATGAAGTCTAGGGTCTATGCATTGCCTTTAAAAGGTCTTCTAGTTTTTGGAGTTGGTCATCTGCATTATCTGAAGTCTTCATGTCTTGGTTGTCTTGGTCTTGTATCTTTCTCTCCTATGTCTTCTATTGGTCCTGTTTCCTGCAATCATCATGGAGGAAAAGATGTTAGATCTAATTGGATCTAAGCAATACATAGTTCACTAAAGAACACCATACATCAGTCAAACTCCCTGAACTACATATTAACCAATGATATCAATGTAGTAGAAAAGTATGCATCTTCATTAGCAGAATAATAACATCAAAAATACATATCTTTATGAAAACCTTTGTTGTAATTAAAAGATGCAGTGAGTGTCACGAGCCCGTGCTCGAACTTCACAATATACATTATTAAAAAATGAAAGAATGTTGGAGGTTCATGAATTCAGGAAAGGGAAAATGCAGAAGGAAGAGAAATGCAGGGTAAATTAATGATGCTATAAGATGCCTATGCAATAAAAGATGAATTGTAATCAAATAATGAGGTAACCATGTTATTTAAATATGCACAAGTAAAGGTTATCTATAATGTTGTTTGCAAATAGAATGAATATGCAGATGTTAGAGATCAAATAACAATGCATATTTAAGGGAAAATCAAATGATAAAGCTATCTAGAGACATAAAAAATATGTGTCACTATGATATAATGTTGATATGCATATACTAGAAGAGTAAAAACCATATTATGAAAGGCTGTTATGAGTTTGCATGACAAAGGAAAAGATGTCCAAATGCAGTACATATGCCAGAATAAACAATGAATTAAGATGTTGTTATGTATATTCAGATAAAAAATGTATTGTTTATCATAATGAAGGTCAAATGTTGTTATGCATGTTATCAATGATGGTGTAAACATGACAAGTGAATTTAGGTGATGTTTGAATACTATTTTATGAAGTATGATGGTGAAGGAAAGAAGTAGCTCGTTGTTATAAAAGGAGAAAACAAGCACCCAGATGCATAAGACAGCATGATTTGTAGCTTTCTATTCAATCATGGAGTGACAACATTATCAATTTCTTTAGAAGCTATAGATAGCAAACACAGTTTCAACAAAGTGTGGTATTCCAGCATAAAGCACAGTTTCAATGAATATACAAGCATGTAGCAGAAACAGAGATGGTCTGAAGAAAATCTTGAGTTCAGTCAAAGACAAGATGCAGATAATACACAATATATCCAGTTCAAAAAATACATCACAGTCTCCATGTGTTTTAATACCCTTCAGGCATGGTGATGTTATCATTGTAATAAACAGGAAGAGGCCCAAATTTGAATTCATTAAAAATGACAGATAAAGAGAAGCAATGAGAAGCATATTTAAACAAAAAATGACAGCATGCATAGTGGAAAGAAAGAGTGATAAAAGAGATCAGAGAGTAACTTATCTTCAAGTTACAAGTTTGAACTGTAGAAGAGTGCCAGTTCAAGAAAGAATCGAGCTCCATCCATGGACATAAGTCATAGTCAATGAGTGGAAAAAGCCCACAGATCAGATGGAAAAAGGCCGCGTGGTAAAGCAAAACTCCAACTCATAAATACAGAGAAAAGCTCGAGCTCAAGTCCACATCCATGTATCTAACTAAAGCTAGAAGCTCGAGCTTCTTAAAGAAAGTTAAAACCCTAGTGAATAAACTGATGTAACTCTAAAAAGTGCCACGACAACACCATATATTTAGGAAGTGGACTCACAGATCGGTGGAGGCTATGCAATAAAGCCTGAGTTCTAAAAAATGCATGGACAGCTCGATTCAAAGAAAAACTCAACATATAGATCACCATGTGTTAAAGAAAACACGGGTTTCTAAAGTACATATCTTCATGGGGATCTCGCATTCTACATGCAGCCCAAGCTTCTTAAGTAAAAGCTTCCAGTCTAAGTGTAGCCGCGACATATAGAAGTTACCAACTACTCCAGCAACTAAAGAAGAGCCTGAGCTCAATAGTAAAACACCTTCACTATCCAATAATTTCCAAAGAAAGGAGACATTATGGCATAATAACTTCAGTTTATAACTATGGTGAACTCTAGCTTGAGCATTGACAAAGAAAAATCCAAGTAAATAGTAAGAACTTGCAGAAGTCTCCAGTAAGGCGGTGCCCAACAGAAAAGAAACCCTAACTTCTTTCCAAAGCTACAAATGTAAAAAGAAAAATAACTAAAAGCAATGCCTTTCCAAAAGTTGAATAATGTTTGGAATCCGCTGTGAGAGTGGAGTAAATACCTCTGTCAAACTACAGTGTACAAGGACTCCATCAAGATGCCATGACACCCTCATCACATACCATAGCAATAACAGATTATTTGAAAGGGGTCATAGGATATGGTGTCAGGTTTGATAGGGTTAGGGTTTTTTATATGGGGTCATGAAATGTGTAGTTTTTGTTATATGTTGGTAATATTTTAAATACCAAACATTAAGGTGATTTTTATATCGGTGGAGGGGTGTTGATTATATTTTATAACATGTTGATATATTAAAAAAGATGTAAATAAAAAAATATCAACTTTAGGGGAGCATTATTGGAGGGCTAGTTTCATTTTTGAATTCAGCCTTTAGGGGTTAGATTTTAGGCACTAATCATGCCTTAGATTTAGGGATGTGCTATTTTTGAGGAGCTCGATGGGGGGCTAATTTGTAGGCATGATTTCGGCCTAATAATCAGGATGATCTTTCTGTTTTGAGGAGAGTTTTAGAGGCAGAAGTGATTTTCGAGATGAGCCATGTGGGCTATTTAGTGGACCTTTTACTTTGAGTTAGGGGGGTTCAGAATTTAGAAAGGAGGTGCTTTCAGTGAACTATTTGTTCCTGCAGACCTTTTTTATGCATTTTTTATCCATTGGGTTGCAGTTTTGGAGAGAAGGCATATAGTGAACTTTTTGTTCCTAGATGTTTTGAAGTTCATTTTGTAATCCATTATGTCAAATTTTTGTGTGAAATAAAGCATATTTTTCATTGGCTCATACATTTGGAGTTTTCATTCTATGATCCTGTTTTCATCTTTCTTTGCAAGTGTTATTTTTCAAAACCTTGTATGGAAAATGTATGTTTGCTAATCATTTGAGCTATTTGCGGTTTAACCCTAGTAGTGAAATATATTAGCCTATATGTTGAATAGGGATTCGAAGTGTTAAGCCTTTGATATATGAGTTGCAGTTATTGTCTTATCTTTCTATCAAAAGTCTAAATTCATTCTTGGTGTATCACCCCTATCTATTTCTAGTTTTAAAGTTTCTTTTTTCCCTTTCCCTACTAAGTTACAAATCAGGAGGTGATATTCCATACCAAATAGGAACCGGCCTAGAATCCAGAGACTCTTCCTCATCCATAGTTTACCCACAGCTAGAGGAAGTTTTCATTGTCAGATAGAATTGTCATGAAGCATTATTGCCTGATTTAGGGTGACAATTCTAAGCTTGAACAATAATATATAGTAACTGACTTCAAAATTCATTTGTGATCTTATAGACGTCCAACAATATAAACTGATTGTGAACTCTGTTCAATACATACTGAATCCAATATGTCTCGAAGAAATCAGGAAAGTCCATGATCTGTGGAAAGTTTTTCTCAGCCAATACCTTGTATTCATCCTTTAGAATAAAATTATTAGTTACTTCCTTGTACTTATTTGCAATCGCTCGCTCACCCAATTCCTCAAAATGCTAATGTATGTATTCCCTAGTGTCTTCTACATGTAAAAATCCATAGGATATGGAAGAAAATGTGTGATCCGGGTCATCAAAAGTTGCCTTAACTAAATGCTTCTTGAAGGTAGGTGGTGATCGCTCAATTATGTCAACAACCCTAGGTGTCTCTATGATTTAACCTTCAAAATTGAAAACAACGCAATGAAAATACATTTTCGTCGATTCTAGGGTAAAGCTCAAAATTATTGTGAAATCTCATTAATCTGCTTTGAAATGCTTCAATCTGCACTAGAAACTCCTTCTATAACCCACAAGGTGTTAAATGAAAATGTAAAATTCCCTTTTGATACTTCACAATTTGAAAAGTGATCCCATTTAATGTGGCTTTACTTTGACTCTCAAACTGTCTCAAAAGAGAGTGTACCAAATTCATCTTTGAACCTTCAAATTTTCAAACAAATTTCTACGAATGATATAACATGTCAAAAAATTATCTCTACATCTTGATATGCAGATCACATTCATTTATCTATTATATTTAGGGGTCAAGTAATTATTTTCATGAAGAACTCCCTTTCAGGTCTATGGCCTAATCAATTCTCAGTTGAAATCTCCACACCAGAAGCTGGTGCAATCTTCCCTATCAAATCAATCTACTCTTTTCTAACCCATGTCTTGCTCATTTCCTTTCAAAATTACTCAAAATCAGTTATTTTATTTCCTTTATCATTTTGCACACTATTCTTATCTACCAAACCACTTACATTTTTGTATCTACAATTTCTTGCAATATGATCAGAATTCTTGCAATTAAAAAATGTCACATTTTCAAACCTTGTGTTCGTTGGATTTTCCTCAATCTACATTGCTTAGCAATATGTCCAAATTTGTTGCATTTATAACAATTTATATTCCTCTAGTTCAAAAAATTATCCACCTTTGATCTGCATTCATTTGATTTGTGTCCATACCTGTATCAAGTGAAACAATAGTCAAAAAATAATGTAGCATTAGGTCTTCTTTTTCACTCCTTCGCTCTATGCCCAAATTTGTTACATGTAAAGCATCTACCACTGAAATTAAATTTCATCATAGGTGTCTTCTTAGGTTCTTCACTCTAATTTTTAGATAAATTGATTTTTCTCTCTTGATCCTGAACTTTCTCCTTTCTCAAATTAGAATCCTTGAGCTTCTCCTTTAAGTCATTGTCTTTCAAGTTGTTCATCAAGCTTCACTGAACTAGATTTGAAATTTTCTTTGAATTCATTTTCTTATGCAAGTTCACTCCTAATAAATTAATTGAATCTTTCAAGTTCCCACTCGTAGTGTCTAGATTCCTCAATATTAATATTCAATTATCCAACTTCACTATTCAGTCTGTAACATTCTTCTATTTTTTCCTTCAAGGCCTTTTCAAGATTTTTCTTAGCTTCAATATCCCTAGTCATCTTCATAACCAAAAATTCCAATTCATGTTTCAGATTATCTATTTCTTTAGAGATTTGTTCACATTCATCTCATTTGTCTTTCAATGCCTTTGAATCATCTTTATTATGCAATTGATCAACAAGGTCTTTCCTCTTATCTTTGGATTTGTTCAATTGATCCGTCAAGTTCTCAATGAGACTTTCAGCATCCTTGAGTTTTTTTCCAACTATGAGTTTTAAGCATTATATTTGTCAATATAATCAAGCGCAACCAAGAGTTGCTTCTGAGCATGTTAGAAAATGTTAGATTTTCCATTAGGACCTTCTTCAAGCAGTTAAACTTATTCCAAGGATCAAATATCTAATACCAATTGTTAGGATTGAGGAACACTGGGAGTGTGGGGTGGGGGTGGGGGGAATCAGTATTCTACCTTTTATTAACTTTTTAACTTGATTACACAACCATAAATTAAAACCAATAAACAATTGAAAGATAAGATAACTATCCACAACATCATTAAACCATGATTTTTGTGTGGAAACCCGGTTAAGGGAGAAACCATGGCAGGGATGGAACCCACAAGTATTACTTTTGCAGAAATAAATTACCCTATTAGGGGTGTAATTACATAAGGGGAATGCACAAGCAATCAGGCTTACACCCTAGAGATCACTGCTCAATATATAAAAATAGGTATACAACCTTTAGAGGCTCACTGCCACACAAAACAATTTATCCACAAAAGGTGAACTCAGAAAAAACATCAACAATGCCAATACAGTTCCAATGAAGTATAAAATAAACTTCTTATCTGACTGTCAATCCTCTGATCATTGATCCATAAATCATACACAACATATAACTATCATATCCAACCATCACATATATTAATCAATAAAAAAACTTGAGCTTATATATTGATCATCAAAGTCATTCATATTTAGTGTCAGCCTCAAGAACAAAGTAGGTAACGTGTGAAGTGTCAGCCAGATCTCCCATCAAAATGTGTTCCTAACCATGAACTCAAACATAGAATTCATCACTTGTGTCGGCTCTAACATATCTGATAATCAAACCAATCATATAATTTATTTTATAGGATCATTTATCGATCCAACATCCAAGTGTCTCTGTCTCTTACTAAACTCTAGTAACCAGATACTTAGAAGATCGTAAATCTATCAAATCATGATATAACCTATTACAACCTTAGAAAAAGATACATAATACCTTTGATAATATTATCCTAGCTTCCAACATCAAAAATTGATAAAATTAGTCTGTACCAATCCATACACAAAAACCTGTAGACTGGGTCTTCTATTCCATACTTAGCCAAATCTATAGTCAAACCTTCAGTATCATCACAATGTGACAAGCTATCTCCAAAATAGTGTGTATTTTCCATCAATGACAACATACGACATCTTCCTATAAGTGTCTCTTGCCAACATCATGTTATGTCAAAGATTAACAAGGATATTGGCATCCAAAATGAGAAGTGAGATTTTTTTTCTATTGTAGAATAAGTTCCTCAAGTTTTAAGCTTTTACATATTTTCATAATTTCCACCTACAACTTACTTGATAAAATTTACAAAATAGATTATCTTTGTAGTTTATTATTTGCCATCACATGCAAGTTCTATCATGTGCATATAGTTGTATTGATGCACACTTTACAAATGACCTCTCACTTTGTCCTCTCTGAAAACTTTATTTGATGTGTATATTCATTGAGTGAATTGTTACATTAACTGAATTTTCAAGATTTAAAGTTTTGACTTTAAGACTTTTAGTTGTTCCCTATATTTAACGATTTTATCATTTTTGTTAGGCCTATTGAACTGGCATATTAAGCTGCACTAATTTTAAATACCTAATTTGAATTTGAATTCTTAATATAAAACAATGAACACTCTTTCTTATATTTAAAAAAAAATACTTTTTTTAGTGTATGCCGATACGAATGTCATGACAATGCTCATTGGTAACAAGTGTGATTTAGAAAAACTCAAATACAGGTACCAATGAAGGAATGTAATACCTTTGTTGAAGTAGAGAAGTTGTTTTTCATTTCTGCATTGAATGCAACAAATATGAATTATGCTTTTCAAATTGAAATTAGGGAGATTTATAATAACACAAGTAGAATTTTTTTATCAAATTCTCATAAATGTGAATTGTCCTTAGATAGTAGCGATAGGGTCACACTGGGGAATCGAGAGGGTGAAAAAGTGAAGGGGTTGAAGAAATATCAATGCTACTAAGAATTGATCAAGGATTTCAATTTTAGATTTTTTAAACTAATGTATGCAATATGCTCCTACTTATACTTGTTTTCAACAAAATAGATTAGAAAGGATATAACTCTTAAGAAAAGTTATATATTTTAGAAAATGAAATAGTATATAAAATTATTGAAACATACTATTTTTATAAAATCTTAGTACTATTGATAATTACATATTTCAAATGCAAAAATAATTTATTGAAATCATAGAAGCTATCTTAAATACTAAAGGTGGAGAGTGAGAGAGTTTTAAAAATTAATACATATTGACCACTAAAATTATTTCATTCATTTAATTAAATTACAATGAAAATAATAAATTTTTTTATTTAATTTTTATTTTATCTAATATATCAATTTTTTATTTTGTAACTATGATCTATCATTAAAATCCATTTAAGAAATGGAAGATCCCAATCTTCTACTAAATCCTCTAGGAAAATGTGAATCAAATGAGATTTATCTAAAAACTAGTTTACTCTAAAGTTTGAAAAGTAGGGCCAAGATGCTAATGTATTTGTCTTAAGATCTAAAAGATGTCAATCCAAATGATTATTTTGATATGTACATATGTATTATTTATGGTCTGTCAAATCAAATACCTATCGTCGTACCCCTTACACCTTCTTTGGGTGCAAGTGCTAGTATTTTGTTAGATCTAATTTGAATTAATTAGCCGATACACTCTTTATAGATGAGGCACCCCATCAAAAAAGTATCTCACATTGCCGGTAAAATGTTTTTCCCGATCAATCTTTTCTAATAAGGTTCCCGATAATTGTTAAAATTAGCGCCCCATTTCATGCATTGTTAGTTAATCCTATTTGACATCCATTTTGAATTTCAAAAAAAGCCCCTAACCACTATTTTATGTTCTTAAATATTTTCTTGAGTGTGAGAGTGTGAGAACGCTAGTAGGGTGGTGACCATGAGTGAGAAGGAATCGAGTCACATGACAAAGATTAGGGCATCCCTATAGCACCAAAATAGGGCACATTTATTATATGCCTTAGATATGTGTTGTTCCATTTTTAATAGTACAAATTTGAAACATGGTGCCATGCTAAGCCATCGTAGGGTATCATAAGAAATAAGGTACTATGGAAAACCACAGATCAAATTTCCAATTAGTGGAAGAATATATAACAACATACACATTTTAGTTTAAGTATATTAATAATAGCGGAAGGTCACAAGTTGATTAACATTAATTATAGATATATTTTATAGAGTTCCAATGTTAAAAATTAAATTTAGAGGAAGAAGACATCCACTCTATTGATTTCTTGCAATTCAATAGTGTTGTCACAAAATTTTGCACTCTTGTTTAGGTGGTGGTTAGCAACCTAAAAAACCTTGTGAAACATGGAAACAATCTCCAAGTGTGGGACTTGAAATGTGAGATTGAGTCTCCGGAGAAGACCATCTTCCTTACAATAAAGGTGCACCTAAACTACTACTCTTGAGGAAAATGGAGAATGATACATATGCGGAAAGGTAAAATGAGGTGATAGATTGATTGTGGTTACTCTCCTTGCCTATGACTGCACTGAAAATTAACAAGCACTCAAATTGCACATTTCTCACTCTATTCTTCTCTCTAAGGGTTCATATGTAGATAAAAAAACAAATGAGATGTTGCAAAGAAATTAAATTCACTATACAACATTCATGAGCATACTAGACACAACATACAAACTTAAAGAACATAAAAGAAATATTTAACAAGCAATAAATATCCACTGACGCTAAATGCAAAGAAGAGGTAAAAGACTAAGGTTTCATTGATGGAAGGCAAATCATTTACAATTGTAGAGCATAGCTACTACCAATGAACAAAAGAGAACCCATAATATGTACAAGAGATTTCCTTTTAAAGAGATAGAATAACTCTTACTGTACATGAAGTTCAAACCCTGACTAGGGTTGAGTTACAGAAAGAAGAAAAATTCAGAAGAAATCTGATCTTTACAAACTAGAAGAACACCAGAAGTGACAGAAAGGAGGAAACCTAAATGCCCCCGCAACAAAAGAATGTTCTCTGCAACCATAAACAACTTTCAAAAATAACTATAGACTCAAAATTCTTCATGCCCTTAACTCTATTGACATGTAAAATTGATCTTCAAGCCATCTGTAACAATAAAGATCATGGAACAGTTGGGAGAATCAGATCGAGACCATAAGATAGTAATGGTGTCATTGAATAGGTTGACAAGAGCCAATAGTTTGATGGGTGCAGTTGAAAATTTTAATGCCCTATTTTTTTTTTTGTGAGAGTCTCCTTGATGAGATATCTAAGTTCTTGGCACCCAAAATGACTACTTTGAGCATCAGGGAAAGTCCCCCCAATGAAAAAACTCCTCTGTTTAGTGTATCAATATGTTGTTAAACACTATTGATCATCGAGGAAACCCTTAGGAAGTCTTGTCGATGAACCCTTGCATTATTTTGGTATTCAAAAACTATATCGACAAAATAATGGATAGGCACTCCCAACAAAACTCATCGGTGAAACAAGTTTCTCATTTTGTTGATGCATGTCACTGAATTGCTAACATAACTGTCTATCGACAAGACCTGCCTCGATGTCCATTTTTCTTTTCTTATTAAAAGTTGCATCCATCGATGAAACCTTCACCGATGACTCCCATTGGAGAAAAATTTTGCATTGGAACACATCTTTTGTTCAGCTCCAATGACCATAGTTTCACAAATGAATCCCATCGGTGAAACACCTTTATTGTTATGGCAATATCCTTTCGACACTATTGATAATCGAGCATCAAGGAGACCTCCACTGATACTCCCATCGGGAAAACTTATACTTATTGGTCCACATGAAAAAAATCTTTGCCGATGACCCAAGCTATGTTGATGAACTTCATCGACATAACTCGCTTATCACTCCTCTGATGCCTAAGCTTGAGTGACCATTTCGACAAGACCCAAATATGTCTTGCCAAAATTGTTGCATATCACTACCTCCTAGCTTACTATCGGAAATAATTACACTGGTGCTTCCCATCAGGGTAATATACTTCATTGGAACACATCACTTCCTCACCTTTGATGCTCTGATGAATAGACGGATCGACAAGACTCACCCCAAAATACCTCATTGACGAGACTTGAGACCTGCAACCTCAAAGTTTGTATCCTCGGGCCGATGAACAAACCATTTGGGATTTCAGTGAGACCATACATATGTCTTGAAAAAATCATAACTTAGATCATTGTAGACCCGCGCATGCCAATTTCTATGAAACATGAGGAATCTTTCACCGAAATCCCTTTCTTGAAGCAGTCTGACAAATTAGCTCAAGAGATGTGCTCCATTTGAACCTTTGTGATAACATCAATCCAAGGAATTAATGGTGGTCTGAAAAGGTCAACATTTTTGGTGACTTTAGGGAAATATGCCTGATATGTGTTAAGATTAGTGGCTTGGAAATCCATTAGGCATGGAGTCATACTAATAAATTAAAACTTCCTATAGCTGAACACAAAATGTCAAATTTGCTATTTCCAAAAATAGTTGTGCACGGGCACTTATGGAAAACTAGAAACTTACCTACAATATACACAATCTGATTTATTCTTAGAAGAAAAGTTTAAGATGAGTCCATTTATTGGGATTGGAAGATTTTCACCATTAGGACTAGATAGTCGAAAAGCGTTGGCCTCCTTACAATCGGTTATGAAATATGGGCCATCCCACATAGTATCAAATTTGGAGTGTCATTTTGGTTTGGCTATATCTGCATCCCATTTGAGAACAAGATTACCCTCTTTGAAGATTCTATGAGTAGCTTTCTTGTCAAAAATTCTCTTGACTTGTTGTTGATGTGTCTCAAGTGTATGCATATCTTGTTGTCTTATTTCTTCTAGTTCCATTACCTCATCCAATCTAACTATCATTGCATCATCTTCAATTAGCTCCAACTAATGAGCTAACTCAAGGGAGGGAAACTCAAGTGAAAGAGGAATCCTTTCTTATCTCACATATACTAGCATGAAAGGTGAGTTTTGATTAAGTAAAAATAGGTTTTTGAAGGACCCAAAACCTTTTACATAGATCTTAAAATAAACCATTACCAGCATAAAAGATTTTCTGTCTTAGCACCCAAGACCAAAATCATAAAGGAAATGAACAACAACTACCAACTACAACAGGCTGCGACAAAAGAAACAAATATGACAACACAACAAAAAGACAAGACATCATGAAAGGAGAACTAGATACTTTTCATCAGGTCCTCATCCTAGACTAAGAATAATAAAAGACCATGTAAGAAGAATATTGTCATTTCTTCTAAGGAGGAAGATAACTATGAGTAGAGGAAGATAAATGAGGTTGGTGATGAGATTGGGGGAGATGAGAATTTGGATGGGGATTTAGGAAATCTACATGAAGACTAGAACACTCTGCAGATGAAGAAGGATAACCTGAAATATGCCAACCACACTGTGGATGATATTGTGGGAAAATTTGACAAAGATGGTATTGGGACTAAGATGACTACTGAAAAGGAGACTAACAAGGAGAAAAGTGGGGATAGCGAGGTGAGTAAGGGTAAAAATTACCTTGTGGATTTCTCCTACACCCTGGGCAAGCTGATGGATGATGTTGGCATGGTCAAAGCCCAAATGCGTATTATGGTGTGTGATATGAAAGGTGAGTTTCCTATTACTCTCTTAGGTGTAATTATGTCATCCCATAAGGTTTCCCCTAATTTGGCATGCCAGAATCTCAGGTTATTCTCAATTTTTCTCTTGATGATTCTAATGAGGTTTTTGTTGGAGGATTCACCCTGACTATTTCCTTGGGGATAATAATATGAAGAAGTATTCAAATATATTCCATTTTCAACTACCCAAGAGCTGATATGAGTTCCTAAAAAAGTCTTTGAGTTATCTGATATAATAGTTGAAGGTGTACCAAATATGGTTTTGATTCCATTAAGGAACTCAACAACTGAAGCCTTTGTGGCATCCTTCAATGACCTTTGTCCATCTTGTGAAATAATCAGCGGATGCCAAAATCCAGTTGTGACCAGAAATAGAAACAGGGTTGGTTTTGACCAATGAAACCCAAACCCCATTATGAAAAAGGTTCGTCTACCTAGATAGGATGAAGAGGAAGGGAAACCAATCTCTAATTTCTTGAAAAAGAAGGCACACTTCTTACACTTTATCACCCATTGATGAGAATCTCTAAATAATGTCGGCCAATAGTAATCAACCTTCATTATTTTCTTAGCTATGAGCCTTGTTGAGAAGTGACCACATGAAGGGCCATAATGAAACTCTTCTAACAACCTATTGATCTAATCTTTATTGATGCATCTTAGTAAGACTCGATTGGAATCTTTCCTAAATAGTATACCATCCACCAAGGCATGAGGAATAGACTATAACCTAAACTGTCTCCTATTAGTTTTATTTAGGCCTTGTGGATATCTTCCTTCTTCCAAGAAGGTAGTGATGTAATACAACCAATCATTTTGATTTTCATCTTGAGTTGGTTGCTCATTTTTCAAAATAAAGGAAGCCTCTTTAGGTGTCTCAAAAGATGAGACAATTTGCGCACATAGGCATTTTCCTCTTACAAGATTAGTGATCTTTATTTCAATGTCATACTTAATGACCTTGGTGATTCATCCAACTCTTTTCTCTTTGATATCCTTAATTAAAAGGAAATCCTTTACTCTTGCATGTGGGACCAAGAGTTGGATCTTGTTGTTAAATAGTAGTTGTTTGAAATTTTCAAGAGATCTTATGATAGAAATAACTTGTCTTTATACATATCTATATCCACCTTCATAGTCTTTAAGCCCTTCACTATAGAAAGCAATGGGCTTCTCCAAGTGGTGCAGCGAAGGACAGGAGGAACCTCAAAGAAGTTAGTCCAATTCTTGTAGCAAGAGTCACACAATAGAAGTAACACAAATTATGGAGAGATATACAAGATATTCTTTCTTATTATCTGTATCATCTTAAATGGAAGCACTTCCATTTTGATAGGTTTAGCACCCTCATTTACTATGTTTGCATATTAGATTTGCATCTGTGCTTGATTATACATGTGTAGGTGAAATTAGGGTTAGGATCTTATGAATCCTCCTAGATTTCCCTCTCCATGGCTCTTCTCTTGAGGTAGGACCTATGAATTGGTCCTCCTGGGCCTCATTCTACTCTCTCTCTAGGCCTCTAGGCCTTCTTAACATTCTGGCACATTCCCCCACCTTCCTAGGTCCCCGGCTGACCTGGAAACCTCTCAGCAACTTTTTAGTGACCTGCCTGAAACCTCAGGTTAGGGTCAAGATCGACCCTGACCTAGGTTAGGGATGAGGTAAACATAGACTTCTATTGGGTGCTGGTCCCTGCTTTCAAATCTGGAGCTTATCGGGGTCCGGAACTTAAAATAGGTCCCCGGGTTTGGATGCGGAAGTGTTTTCTCTGATATTTGAATTAATATATTCTATCCTTGGTTGGTGATTGTGATTGGACCATGATTCAAGGTAGAAATTCAATTATGATCCCTTGTATTTCCCTAGGAGACCTATGTTGAGATCTTTATATAAACACTCTCTTTTGCCTTCATTTGATCATGAAACAAAATTGAGAGATGACATGATGAAATGATGATGCAAACAAGCAAGAGGATGATATAGAAGGACAAGCTAGGAAGACATATCATCATCTTCAATCAAGCATTTTTAGGAAAAAACTATGGTGGATCTCCATTGAAGCAAGAAGGTTCTCACTTTAGATCTACTATTTTTCAATATTCAAGCATTTCAAAGGACATTATCATGGGGTAGCAATTACGGATTGTGAGTTGATAGGAATACTTTAGCCTTGGGGGCTTGGTATGCTTTCTTTTTCATATTCAAATCTATGCATTGCTTTCTCATTTCCATGTT
>MU225207.1:972837-986473 GCA_018584345.1 Thuja plicata
TTAATCTAGAAGATTAGATCTTGATATTGCATGTTTAAAGACTCTTTTCAAAAGAGCAATACACACACACCATACATTCTATATTCGGCTATTCGTGGAGGTGGAGATCACCAAAATGGGGGTTTGAATAAGGAAAAACCCTATATAGCCACCCCAAAACCTCTCTTTTCAGATATTTGTAGGTGATATTTTTAGGAGTTACATGTGCAGAACAACAGATTTGAGACCAGATTTGGATACCCTTTTCAGTGAACTTCCGAGATCTGCAAACAGATTTTTTGTCGACCCTGTGCAGGTCAAGGTGGACATTATCAAGTCAGGGGTGACATTTGTGGGTCAAGGTCGACCTTTTTCATAAGACAACATCGGTATGGAAAAATATTTATGGGTTTTGTTCGTCTCTGCATTTCGGTTCCAGATCATACATCAGATTTTCCAGAAACTCTATACAGGCTTCAAAAAATGAGTTTTTCCAGATGTACTATATTATGAGGTAGGTATCTTATCTCACTCTTCTTTACATACTCCTTTCCATCCTATTATCATAATAATTAAGTGTAAGAAACTAAAATTGGCCTTAGGATCTCTTTCTTATCTCATTATGCAAATCTTACTTAAGAAATCCTTTATGAGCCAAATTTAGACATTACAGTTTGGTGAACCCGCGATAGAAAACTATTTCTTTTCCTTGGTGTTAGATTTACATTTTATATTAGATCTTGCATGCATATAGAAGTAGATTTTCTTTTATTCTCTTGCATTTATATTTCAAAAGTCATAAAAATCACAAAAATTACTTTAAAAATACAAAAACATTTACATTTTTCATGTTTGTAGTGTTTTCTTGTGTTCAACATGTATGATTTTTGTTTTGAATACTTTGATGAGGATTTTGTTGTACAAAATGATAGATCCCTTAATGAGGTACATGGAAGTGAGAATATAAATGGTTTGAATGAGATCCCCATGGATCCTATTCCTATTTCATCCTCCTCCACAACCCCTTCAATTGACCTTTACCATACAGTGTATGCATGGTTACCTTCATATTCCTCTATTTGCAACATCGAGACACCTAAAATGATATTTCCTAAACCTTTGATGATGGTAAAAGGGTGTCCTTGAATAACTATTAAGGGTAAACCCAGAGATCCCTTGGATTTCTTTGATAACACGGATTATGTTTCGCATGCTTATCGCACACGAAATAATCCTCAACCTACTGTCCTAGCAACTTTACCTCCTCAACCTGTGCTTCCTCAAGCACCTAGGTTACCTTCTTCCTTTAAGGAATATGACTTAGTGGAACAGTTACGCGCTACTCTGGCTAAGATATCTTTATGGGGATTACTTTAAAATTCTCCTACATATCATGAGGCATTGCAAAAAGCTTTATCTACTCTCCCTGCTATGCCTCCTAATCAAGAGAACATTAATTCATTTTTGGATTGCATGCATACTATGCCTTCTGTACCTCCTATTGTGTTTTTCGATAATGATTTACCTACTATTGAGGTGCAGAATCAATATGATGCTCTTATGGTTGCTGTCTCTATTAATCAGAGTATCATTCACAGAACATTGATTGATAATGGATCTGGGCTTAATGTTTGTAGCATGGATATGCTTAGGGAAATTAAGGCCAATCTTACAACTATTCAACCAGACAATATTCCTATTCGTGGATTTGATAGTATTGCAAAGAAAACTTTGGGTATTATTACGCTACCCATTAAAGTTGGTTCTGTGCTTCTTTACACTCCTATCCATGTTATGCCTGGACCACTCAATTATAACCTTCTATTAGGAAGACCCTGGTTACATACTATGCATGCGATTCCTTCTACTCTTCATCGCAAGGTTAGGTACATATATAACAATCTAATGTACACACTACATGTGGATGATGCACCAAATCCTTGCCTGAATACAGCATATGCTAAGGTTCCCAAGCCTATACAACTAGTTAAAAAACTTGAACAACCACCTGAGATTAAACAAGATGAGATTCCATCTTCTTCCCTGATGGAAGATGATTGGAGAACATTGGATTTTAATCCTACTTTTCTAGGAGAATATAAAGTATCAGATTTGGATTTATGAAAGAACAAACTGAGTTTAAAAAACAAGTTTTTATTCCTTCTCCACTTTCTGAGGCGTTAAAAAGTAACTTTGTTGTTGCTTCTCGTGATGAAATAATCGAGACAATAAAACCAGATTGCTATGACATTGTGACATATGCCGCTCCTTTAACTCAATCTGATATGGCCGACAGGTATGGTTCTGGTTATCATTTACTCAAGAAATCATGATTTAATGGGAAAGGTTGTGGTAAGTATGAATAAGGTATACAAGTACCCCTGGATAATGAAGGTTGTGATTATACTTATGGGTTAGGATTCAATCCTTATAGGCAACCATCGGCTTTTCCTCTTAATGTTAATCATATTTGTGGTGGACATTCTATATTCGGCTATTCGTGGAGGTGGAGATCACCAAAACAAGGGTTTGACTCAAGCAAAACCCTATATAGCCACCCCAAAACCCCTCTTTTCAGATATTTGCCGGTGCTATTTTTGGGAGTTACAGGTGCAGAACATCAAGTTTGAGACCAGATTTGGATACCCTTTTCAACAAACTTCCAAGATCTGCAAACAGATTTTCTATCGACACTATGCAGGTTAGGGTCGACATTATCGGGTCAGGGGTGACATTTGTGGGTCAAGGTCGACCTTTTTCATAAGAAAACATTAGAACGGAAAAAGATTTATAGGTTTTGTTCATCTCTACATTCCGGTTCCATATCATACTTCAGATTTTCTAGAAACTTAATACAAGCTTCAAAAAATGAGTTTTTCCAGATCTTCTATATTATGAGGTAGGTATCTTATCTCACTCTTCTTTAAATACTCCTTTCCATCCTATTATCATAATAATTAAGTGTAAGAAACTAAAATTGGCCTTGGGATCTCTTTCTTATCTCATTATGCAAATATTACTTAAGAAATCCTTTATGAGCCAAAGTTAGACATTACATTATCATCCATAAATCAAGTACATTGGATTTGCAACATGCAGTCTTACATTCCAGGCATATAAGCTTGTTCTAGAACCTTTTATAGGTTATCTTTTTATACTATCTATCACAAGATGACACTGATAGTTCTACATAATGAAGCTATAATACTTCTCCATACTACAAATAGATCAATTACATCAGTTTATAAAGACTTCAAAAGCATCAGGTTGTCCTAGGAAAGATTTCATTATCCAAGAACAAGAAAACATATTATATTATAGGCCAAGAACCAAATTATAACAATATATCACAAATAGATAAAACATAATGAGAACCCACAATTAGTTCTTCCATGCACACAAGACCATCGCGATATACGCCATGAAGGTTCACTTATAGGGAAAATCCTTCACAAGATTGGAAAATACAAACTAACCATGAAATGTGAAGAATAGAGATGTCCCACCAGAAATCCAAAAATATCTCATGTGAAGAATCCAATCGATATGCAAACCTATGTGAAGGTAAAACATGATGCCTAGAACATGTCACGAGGTGCACAACAACAACTGATACAAACTAAAGGAACTTTGAAAGAAACTTAACAATAGACAAACTGAAAATTGAAAACAAAATATTATTTGGTTGACGCAAGAATGTCAAGATCCCAAGATGCTCCTGCATTACCAAGTTTTCTTTATTTAGTTTTGTTTGGATAGATGATATACTAGGTTTTCCTCCAAGATTATAGAGGATAAAGTCTTTTTCAAAATTAGGATTGACAAGAGTAGGAGCAGATACAATTTCAATTTTAATCTCCTCAAAACTTGCCTTTCGTTCATTGGTCCATCTGAATTCTATATTCTTCTTTAACATACTTGTAATAGGTTTAACCATAGTAGAAAGGTTAGGAATGGACCTTCTTAAAAAATTGATCCTACCAAGGAAATTTTGTAAGCCCTTCTTGTGTCTAGGAAGTGGAAGAGAAAGAATAGCCTCCACTCTCTCTAGATCTATGGTCAAGCCATAGTTTGATAAAACATGTCCTAAAAGCTTTCCTTGATTAGTGGAAAATACACACTTGTTTAGATTCAAAGACACACTATATTCTCTGCATTTCATGAACACTTGCCTCAAATGATCAAAATGATATGTTGCATGCTTTGAGAAAACAATTATATCATCAAGATATATTAGCACAAAATTTGCTAACAAACCTGTAAAGGAAATTTCCATTACCTTTTGGAAAGTAGCACCTATGTTAGTTAGCCCAAATGGCATTTTACCATAAGAATATGTACCCCATTTACTGTTTAATCTTGTCTTATATTGGTCTGATTCCTGGACCATAATTTGGTTATAACCTGAATAGTCATCTAGAAAAGAAAATTGTTCTGAACCACTAACTTTAGACAAAATCTTCTCCATGGAAGGAAGGGGATGGTGATCTTTAAGAGAAGATTTATTTATATCTCTAAAGTCTACACATAACCTGATTTATCCATTCTTCCTCCTCATAGGAACAATATTAGCTACCCAAGGAGAATGCTTAATAGGAAAAATGATATTAGCCTCTATAAGTTTGGACAACTCTTTTATGATTAAGGGTTCAATCTCAAGATTGATTGGTCTATATTTTTGTCTAACTAATTTTGCTTCAACATTTAACTCTATGGTATGTTGAGACAAGCTTGGGTCCAAAACCTTTAATTCTTCATATGTCCGAGAAATAACATTATTGAATTCTTGACATAAATTAATGAAAACTTCTTATTCAGTCTTAGACCATACCTTTCCCAAATTAAGAGTCTTTCTGTCAGCAATGGTGAAGGGTCTATAGTCATCCTTATTTATAACTAGCTTCAGACCTTTGTTCCTTGCTTGATTATCAGAGTTTAAAATACCCTCCACGGTGACTAAACCTTTAGGTAACTTATTGGAGTTAAGCCTCATAAGATGATCTCCATATTGGCTATGTAGCTTGAACTAATTTTTAGCAGAGAACTATGCTTCATGATGTATAAAATGGAGCATTTGCAAATTAGAATAAAAAACTTGTCAATTTGTACAATTGTCTGGGACAACGGGCCTTACAAAAGTCTGATATGTTGTTCATTCATTTTGTAATGTGCTCTGTTATGTCATAATGGGCTCCAATTGCCACAAGTCTATCAACATATTTGTTCTTATTTCTAGGAACATGTTGGATATTGAAAGCTTGAAAGGCCTCAAGTAGATCCCAAACTCTATGTTTGTATGATTTGAGGAGGTTTTTCTTTGTAACATTTTGATTTCTAATCTGATTAACAACCAAATCACTATCTCCAAAAACTTGTAAGGATTTTATACCTTTTTTGTGTGCAAGTTAGAGACCTTAGATCAAGGATTCATACTCAACTACAGTGTTGGTGCAGTTGAATTCGAGTCTAAAAGAGAAATAGTATTTCTCCAACTTTGGAGAAACAAGCATTATATCAGCACCTAAACCATTCTTGTTTCTTGAGCCATCAAAGAACATGTTCCACAATCCATTGATGTCCTCATGTTCTTTTATGAGATTGGGAATAGGAGCATCCTCCTCATGTTTGTAATGAGTTCCAAGGCCTATTTCTTAAGCCTCTTATACTTGATCAAATTGAAAAGCATTATCCCACTCATCTAAAAGATAATCTGGAACCTCTATCAAGAAAGTAGGAGATTCATGGATTATGCATTCCTCTTATTCTTCTTCATAGAGTTTACGATTCATGTTTATGGGGCTAGGTGTATAAGGTTCTATATGATTGAGAGTCAATGGATCTACTTTTATGGAAGCCTTTGTTCCATATCTAGTTCTAAAGAAAATATAGGACCAATCAGATGCAATGTAGCCCCTTATCTTAGCAGTGAAGTCCCTAGAAAGGCAAAGGGAAAAGTGTAGAGGAAGACCAATAACTGATATATCTTGTATGACAGTGCAACCAGGGCATGCATGAAAGGCCAATTTGATATATTTTAATAATCTCACTATTTGGATAGAAATACCATCCATTTGAACAACCCCTTTAGTCACAAGCTCATACTAAACACATAGAAGGTCAGCTACTTTCTTAGGCATGACCAAGCTACTAGCCCCATATTATATCATACAATTGTGAACTAATTTATCTCCTGTAATCAAAGAGAGATAAAAGGGGGAAGGATTAAATTTCTTGTTTTTATTTTCCTCCTTTATAGGTTGCACAAGACTTGCTGCTACATTTGATGCCCCACTTGTTGTAGCTGGTCCTTCTTGAATCTTTATGGTCTTCAACTCATCCTACGATAATTCTAACTATGGTGGAATCGAAAGGGCATCCCACATAGTAATAGATGTGTTGGTCTTTTTTATTTGTTCTGGAATATTGAGAGGGATACTTTCTGATTTGGTGGGACCTTTTGCAACAATAGGGTCTAATTTTTGAATTCAAGGAGCCTGAGGCTCCTTGTGCTTCTTGTTTCTCGGATTAGTATTATGATTTTGTACTAGGGTAACAACATCATATTGTATAACAGTTACTATAATAGGTATATCTGCCTCTAAATTTTAAGCTTGGTTGGATGGAGAAGGTAAAATAGTCTCCACTACTCTTCTTTTTATCCTAGTGTTATGAGCTATACTATCATTTCTCTCATGATTGAAACCACAAAATTCCCCTTGTCGCCAATTCATAAGAGAAAAATCCCCTTGTTGTGGATTGAAATCCAACATTGGAATAATTTGTACCATACTATTGTCCTAATATTATTGGTTCCTCTTGTACGGTTAAAGCTTGAGAAGATTCTACCTTTTGGAAAACACATTGTTCACAAGAAAGAGTACAAGTAGCACACCACCCTTTCCCTTGAGAAAGATTTTTTTGAGCAGGGACAAGAGCCCTTACTGCATTTTCATTTTCATTTGAAGGGGAAAAAATTTTCAAAGGCCTATTTTGGTTCCATGAACCTTGCCCTTGATTTAATGGCCTATTGAATGGATAATTTTGAGTGTAGGACTGATAAGGTCTACTACCTTGAGCTTGTTGCCTCTCTAGAGTCATGACCTTTTTTCCAATACTCTACAATCCAATATTAAAATCATGTTTGGTGGATGTTTTTCTCTTGCATCAAATTTTGCATCATGATTTTGATCTCCTCTAACTCGTTAGAAGATGTAGAAGTCGGTGGAGCAGAAATAAGAGTTTAACTTGTACTTGTAGTGGGAATGGTAGCCACTGTAGGTTGATGTGTATGCAAGTCTCAAAATAAAGGCATTGGAGGACTTGGAGCTAACTTCCCTCCTTGGATTAGGCAATTCTCTTCTCTTATAGCTACATCATATGCAACTGGTAAAGTATCTCAACCCATTGTCTGCAATGTGGTAGAAATATCACTGTTAAAGGTTCTATGGTAATGCAAGAAAGCATTACTAGGAGAAGGCTTTACTGAAGCAGGTATTTTGTCCCATGTTTTTTGGAATCTATAATTGAAATCTGTCATGAACTCAAGGGGTGCTCTTTTAATTGTAGTTAGCTGCTCCAAAAGTGATAGATGGTCACTCTTATCCTCAAAATGCTTGCATAGTCTTTATCCTAACTCATCCCAATCATGGATATAGTTATGTGGAAATCCTCTATACCACTTCAAGGCTTTTCCTTTTAGTGATGAAGCTAAAAGTATAATAATAACATGATCCTCTATAATACCATGTATATTGCAGATATTTGAAACTTCTTGAATGTGTTCTATTGGGGAAATGGAAGTTTCACCATTGAAATCTACTAAACTCTTATGTGCACACACTGGTATATTATCCTTTGGTATAATATGAGAGGATTGCCTCCATTAAATGTAGCAAAACTTGATTAATAGGGGCAACCATATGAAATAATGATCTATTCAATTAAGTAGATGGTATCCTAGGTTGTGTTCTTATCACAGGAGGGGTGGAAAGAGATCTAGTTGGTATAGGTGTTCCTTCTAAACCCCTAACTAGTGATAGAGAAAGTCTATTTACCCTTCTTCTAGAACTTGAAAATGAGAGTTGAACAAACTTAAAATTCCCTTTTGAAGATGTCCTTGTTTGTATCTTGGGCATGAATTGTAGCAATCTGGTCTATGAACTAAGATATAGGGATGGAGTCCCCAAGTACTTGAGTTTGATCCTCTTGAAGGATCGAATTCTAAGAGCAATACTATCTCCTCAACATAAAAGTTGAAATCCTTTGTTTGACACCAACAAACTAGTAGGCTTCTTCTTGTAAGATGCCATTGTTTAGGTGGTGGTTAGCGACCTAAACAACCTTTTGAAACATGGAAACAATGACTAAGTGTGGGACTTGAAATGTGAGATTGAGTCTTCAGACAAGGTTGACTTCCTTACAATAATGTCACACCTAAACTACAGTTCTTGAGGAAAATGGAGAAGGATACGCGGAAAGATAAAATGAGGTGATGCACCAGATTGATTGTAGTTACTCTCCCTACCTATGACTACACTGAGCATTGACAATAAATTAGCTTACACACTTATCGCTCTAGTTTTCTCTGTAAGGATTCATATGTAGATCAAGAACAAATGAGAGGCTGTAAAGAAAGTAAATTCACAATACAACATTCGTGAGCATACTAGACACAACATACAAACTTAAAGAACATAAAAGAAACATCTAACAACAGGAAAGAAATATGCATTGACACTAAATGATAAGAAGAGGTAAAAGACTAAGGTTTCATTAATGAAAGGTAAAACATTTACAACTGCAAATCATAGCTACTTCCAATAAACAAAAGAGAACCAATAACATGTACAAGAGCTTGCCTTTTAAAGAGTTGAAATAACTCTTACTGTACATGAAGTTCAAACCCTGACTAGGATCAAGTTATAGAAAGAAGAAAAGACTACAATAAATCTAATCTCTGCAAGCCAAAAGAACACCAGAAGTGACAGAAAGGAGGAAATCTAAATGCCTGTGCAAAAAAAGAATGTCCTCTGCGACCATAAACAACCCTCAACAATAACTATAGACTCAAAAGTATTCATGCCCTTAACTCAGTTGGCATGTAGAACTATCTTCAAGCCATCTAAAACCATAAATGACCATGGAACACGTGGGAGAATCAGATCAAGAGCATAAGGTAGTAATGGAGCCATTGAATAGGTTGACAAGAATAGACAAGTCGATGGGTGCAGTTGAAAACGTCAATGACCTATTTGTTTTTTGTCGGTGAGAGTCTCCTTGATGAGCTCTGGTTTTGGTGCCCAAAACGACTACTTTGACCATCAGAGAAAGTCCCCCCGATGACCAAACTCCTCTTTTGAGTGTGTCGACCTATTGTTAAAAACTATCGATCATCGTGGAAATCCTAAGGAAGTCCTACCGATGAACCCTTGCATTCTTTCGGTATTCAAAAACTATATCGACGAAACAATGGATAGGCTCTCCCGACAGAACTCATCGACAAAACAAGTTTCTCGTTCTGCCAATGCATGTCGCTGAACTGTTTGACATAATTGCCTATCAGCAAGACCTGCCCCAATGTCCATTTCCCTTTTCTCATTACGAGTGAAACCTTCGCCTATGAATCCCATTGGATTAATATGTGCCATCTGAACACATATTTTTTCACCTCCGATGACCAATATAGTTTCGTTGGTGAATCCCATTAGCGAAACACCTTTATTGTTATGGCGATATCCTTTTGGCTCTATTGATAACTGCAATCGAGCATTGGAGATACCTCCGTCGATACTACCATCAGGGAAACTTATAGTTATTGTGGCGCATAAAAAACCCCCGCCGATGACCTAAGCTACGTCGATGAACTTCATCAGTGTAACCCACTTAGCGCTCCTTTGATGCCTAATCTAGAATGACCATTTTGGCAATACCCAAAGATATATTTGTAAAATCATCGCATATCGTTGTTTCCCGGGTGTCTAATGGAAAGAATTACGCCGATGTCGCCCGTTGGGGTAACATACTCCATCAAAACACATCACTTCCTCACCTCTGATGCCTCAATGAACAGACAGATCGACAAGACTCACCCTGAAATACCTTATCGGTGAGACTTCAGACCTGCTACCCTGAATTTTGTATCCTCAGCCCGATGAACAAACCATTTGAGATTTTGCCAAGACCATACACATGTCTTCCCGAAATCATACCTTAGATCACTGTAGACCTGTGCATGCCATTTTCGGTGAAACATGAGGAATATTTCACCGAAATCCCTGTCTTGAAGCATTCTGACAAATTGGCTCAAGAGAATTGCTCCATTTGAACCTTTGTGATAACACCAATCCAAAGGATTAATGGTGGGTTGAAAAGGTCAACAGATAGCTCATGGGAATTATGCAAGTTATTACGTTTGTCATAATAATAATTTATAATATTTCATAGATGCAACGAAGAAATGATGTTATGGAGGAAAGATTAAATTTAATCCTAGGATTTCAACAAGTTGTTACATTTTTCAAAATAATAATTTATAACTTTTCATAGATGCAACGAAGAAATGGTATTATGGGTGAGAGTAAATTCAATCCATTGATCGTTTTATATAGGATTTCAAATATTCTAAAAGTGAAGAGAGTTAGGGTGGGGTTCTATGAGGGGGGCTTCACGATCTTTTTTATGACTGTATATTTGAGCGGGTGGAAAAGGTGGGGGGCTAAAAGTTGCCCCACCAACTTATTATTTTCCACTTGTTACTCATAGTAGGTTTTTTTAATTTGTATTAATTAATTGTTTTTTATTTTTTAATTTACTTACTCATTTGAAGTGAATATAGTAAATAACGAAATTCATGAGACCACCAACATCCTATGTTTTGGAGTTCAAACATTTAAACCTGGATGGCATACAAAATTCATGGGACCACCCACTTTAAAATAATCCTAAAAAATCTCAATAACACCCACTCAAATGTTTAAGGAAGCCCCCTCCATGAGACCCCTTAGAGATTCTTGTTGGAGTTCAATTTGATTTTCTCATTTTATAATTAAAGTATAAGAACTTGTTTATTTTTGAAATTTTATTTTTTGAAAAAAAATTCAATGTCACGTGTTAAATTATACTAACAACTTAAATTTATCAAATAGTATGCTCCAAATGTATTTCCCCGATAAAAAAAATAAATGTATAAATCTCAGATTTCTAAAAAAAGAAGAAAGAAATTAGAAATCCAAATGAAAAAAATAATTGAAGGTTTCTAATTGGGTATATTGGGTATATGTGTTTTCGAGATTAAAAAACAATAATCATATAAATGCTAGATTTCATGTATATTGGGTATATTAATATTTAGTTAAAATAAATATAAAGAAAAATTATTTAAACAAGTATATTGGATTTTTAATTTGTATTAATTTACATAAAATTTGGATGTTAACTTATTTATGAATTCATACCAAAGAACATAAAAATGATTTAGACTTTGACAGCTAATTGTAGTTGATCAATGGCTAACTAATGGTAATTGAAAGCTAAGTAAGAGATGAATGATAGTGAACACATACAAATTTTCATTAGCACCTAATAGTAATGTTGGAGCATATGTTCCAATACCCCCTCTAAACACTACATCATATAATTATTTAACAAAGAAAAAAAAAGTACATTATGTAGAATGTGTTCTTTTAAAAGGGTGCTTAGACTAGTAACACGTCTTCAAGTTGCTCCCAACTATTGTCACTTAGATATAATAAAAGTTCCCAACACCATTAGACACCATTTTCACATGAAGTGTCTCATCATGGTCGTAAAGGTATGATGTTGAACTTCTAGATTTCATAACTATTGGACATCTGTCCTCGCATGTATGTTCATGACTAAATGAGGCATAGTTCCTCTTATCTACAATCACCTTAGGATATTGGCCACCTAAATTTTTTATATTGCATTGCTTCCTATCTTCAAAGTGTTAGCCTCTTCAAAAAAACATAAATACCTCATGTAGCTGATTCACCATATTTAAGTAGTTCATATATTTGACCATGAATTGGAAAGCAATGACTTCTTTAAGTCATGAAAAATATCAAAAACTTCACACAACCATTTTAGGATGAAATACTATATTGATGTAATTCCTATAAATACCTTTTTATGTCCCTCATGGGATAATCTGTTAATTCTAATTGAATCAAGTGCGTACCAATCTATGCCTCATTTTTTCCAATGTCATCATTGAATTCCTTAAATTGTTTTGCAAGAACTTCCCCAAGAGGAATATCACAAGACTCAATACACCATGAACATAACTACTTGGGCTTTAGTACAAAAAAAAAACCATCTTGACTTAGACTTGTGGACTTGGTCTTTTTCCATCTACAAAATACAAGAGCCCGCAATGTGGTCTAACAACCATCCTCTGAGATGCCCACTAAACTCTTAAGGATTTCACATTCTTAATATATAATCTTTTGTTGTACGAATACGAATACTTTGTAGGGTATCCTAAAATATAGTATAATCCTAGGATAGAGCCCAAATTTTATTTGATTCACATATTAGCCAATTGAAAGGGTCTTCTCAAGTACTTGATCCATCGATAACTACAACATTAAAATTATTAATAGAAAAAATTACAAGAGACATAATAGAACATTATGCATTGAAACCATATGAGGGCTCTTTCCACCACCTTTCTTTTATACCAAATTAAGAATTAGTAATAGAGAATAAAATAAAACTTAAACGCACTTATTTTATTCTTGAACATATTACATATTTTTATTATAAAAAAAAACCCAACAATATTCCTATAAAACCACTTTAGACTTTGTGATATTTCTATTAGGATTCAACAATGTAGTTTTTGATTCGAACTCATTGACCCATGTTTCATTAGTAGCGGTTCACAAGAACCCATCTCTCATGAGAATGAATGGAACACTTAGCACTCATTGCATCTAGGCGATACTTCAGACTTTGACAACTAAATGTAGATGATCAATAGCCAACTAATTATTGATAGCTAACTAAGAAACAAATGATGGTGAACTTAGACACATGTAACTCTATCATCTTAAAATGGAGGCACTTCCATTTTGACAGACTTAGCACCCTCATTTAGATGGTTGGCATATTAGATTTGCATCTGTGCTTGATTATACATGTATAGATGAAGTTAGGGTTAGGATCTTGTGGATTCTCTTGTATTTCTCTCTCCATGGATCTTCTCTCTAGGTAGGATCTATGTATTGGTCCTCTTGGGCCTCATCCTACTCTCTCTCTAGGCCTCTAGGCCTTCTTAAACAATCTGGCACATTCCCCTACCTTTCTAGGTCCCCGACTGATCTGGAAACCTTTCTGCAACTTCTTGGTGACCTGCCTGAAATCTCAGGTCAGGGTCGAGGTTGACCCTGACCTAGGTCAAGGTTGAGGTCGACATAGACCATTTCTAGTTGGTGGTCCCCACTTTCAAATCTGGAGCTTATCGGGGTCCAGAACTTAAAATAGGTCCCCATGTTCGGATGTGGAAGTGTCTTCTCTGATATTTGAATTAATATGTTTTCTCCTTAGTTGGAAAATGTGATTGGACCATGATTCAAGGTGAAATTTGAATTTGGATCCCTTGCATTGCCCTAGGAGGCCTATGTTGAAATCTCTATAT
>MU225207.1:998503-1012156 GCA_018584345.1 Thuja plicata
TCTCTCTCTCTCTCTCTCTCTCTCTCTCTCTCTCTCTCTCTCTCTCTCTCTCTCTCTCTCTCTCTCTCTCTCTCACACACACACACACACACACACACACACACACACACACACACACACACACATTTAGCAAGGAGGGTTCCCTCTTTAAATTGTTGGTGTTTAATAAGGGGCTTCCATTCAAACAATTCCTTCTCAACGTGAAGTGAGGAGAAGTGAAAGCAATCCATAAGGGTAATTGGTGGCTCCTTTAGAAAATAATGTGTTGTGCCCAACCTACATCTATTAAATATATAATAAATAATATGATATTAGTATATCATACTAACCAAGCATAAACATGCAAATTTAATAACAATCTATTAAATAAATTAAAATTTGAAAATATTTTTAAATATAACTATTTTTTATTTCTTTTTTATTGGATTAAGAAAGAGAAAAATTATAAAATGATTATAAAAAAAATGTCAAACATGAAAAATTTCAAGCTAGATCAAAAGCAATAATAGATTAAACTAAATAAGGGAGGGATAAAATACACCATGATCGACATGACATATATCACTTACAATGCCCAAAAGGAAAAAGTAGAAGAACAATATTCACCACAAATTCCAGTGATTGGGCAACAACAACCAAATTTACAAGGTTTAGTTACTCACAAAATGAAGGATCACACAAGTAAGATAATGAAGTTAAAATCACTCCAACTCCAACAAATTATAGTATAGGCAAGGATAAATCATCTTGGGCTCTTAATGCGTCCATAGAAGACAATGCCACCTTAGAAGATGTAAATCTACAAACCCTTTATAAGCAACACAAAATTTTAGAAATACAATCACCAACCAAGTTTTGATAATTGTAATCATCACTAAATTATCTTGACCTAATTGATGTTGGAACAAACTTAGTATTTATTATTCTTTTATTTTGTCTCAAATGCATTTTGTTGATGTATAGGTCAAGCAAAGTTCTTTTGAGTTCAAATTTCTCTTGATGAGAAGATAATGAAAGAGATCTATTATAGTGCCTACCGTATCCACATTTTTCCACGTGTTTGTTCTTTTGATCTAAGCTAAACCCTTGACATTATTGTGTGATGATTATTGATACATTCTTTTCTCCATATGATGTCAGTATTGATATGAGTAGTTGACAATTTAGGGAATTCAGTAGTGATCATATATGCATGATGTGTATGTCAGTAGATGTCGCGATGTTATATGATAATGACTGGATTCATTTGTATCTTTATAATGATGAAACATTTTGATTCCAAAACTAAAAGTGCACTTATGTTGCTATGATCTGGTGTGCTATCTTTTGTGCTATGTTTATGGATTCATTGGTTTTATGTGCATTATGTTTCATAGGAATTAATGATAATGTTTTTATTAAGGTAAACACAAGTTTTGAATGGAACCCAAAACCATTTACAACATAATAAAAAGATAGACAATAAAAACACTTACAAACATCAATAGCCTGCTACAAAAAAAAAAGCAAGACCCCTACAAACCCGACAAGAAACCCAAAAAGAGTTACAAAAAGTTGCCAAAAAACATATTCCAGCACATCTACCAACAAACTCCCAGCACAGAAAAAGAGACACTACTTGTTACTTCCAAAGGCCTTCTCAGCCTCTTTCTGCAGATCCTCCATCATCTTGATGGATTCTTTTAGATTTTTCAGCTCCTTGGGCATTTCTGGTAGTTTCCTTTTGAGGCCACTTCTTGTTCTGGTTCCCGGGCCTGAGCTCCCAGCTTTATCTTCCATCACGATTATTGTGTTCTCCAGCATGCTGCTCTCTAGATAGGCATATAGAGCCTTTAGGTTAAGCACAGAAACTTCAAGTCCCTCATTGTTGTGCTTAAGGATCTCACTAATGATATGCCCATTGTGGCTAATTTCTTGTTCATATCCTTCAGCTTCTCCTCAACCAAGGTAGTAATTCTGGCTATCATCTCATCATTCAAATTATTCTTATTTACCTTCATCAAAAGATCCTTTTCCATCTTTTCCAGGTTAGCTTTAAAGGGTTTTGTAGACACCCTAAAATGGACAGACTTGCGACTTGACATTAAAAACACTAATTTTCATCTATTAATTAATGGTTTTTAATCATTAATTAATCATCTATTTTCCTCCACATTCCCCAAATCATCTAATCAAATTTCCAAAATTAATTAAATAATTAATTTTATTTAATTAATTAAATTTAATTGATTAATAACCATTAATTAATTAATTAATTCAATTTCCTATAGTTTAAATTGAAATATTTAAACTTACTAATTAAATTCATCCAATTAAATTAATTTTAATTAATTTAATTTAATTTCATCAAATAAAGCAATTCTAAATAAAAAAGAATTCAATTATCTCACAAGTTGAAAACATTAATTAAATAAATGAAGTAAAAATTCATTTATCTTCAAATAAATAACTCCAATCAAATCACATGGGTTACTCCACCCATCTCTTCAGTTCACATGGGTAACTCCACCCACCTCTTCAGTTCTAAAAGGCAACTCACAATTAGCTCTTCAGTAAACCAAACTCTATCTCCTCTTTACCAATTGAAGAGGTGGAGTTTACTAATGGCTTCTCCAGTTCCCTTTGATTTAAACCGTTCATCTCCCTATCTCTAGGATTGATCTCAACCGTTCATTTCATCCTCAAATCCTATATAATAAACCCTTCATCACCGTTTGAAGGATCTGAGATTTTAAGCTCTTGTGCGCCATTACTCTGTTAGTTTGGTTCTAGCATTCAAGCCATCTTGCGATCACACACACATTTCAAGTATCAAATTATTGACACTTCTCAAGTCATAGACGCTGCCCACACCAATACTAAGCATCAAAAATATCATTTTGGAAGGAGTAGAGAGATACAATAGAAGCTTCAAGCACTTTGGGGTTTGCATTCATTTGTTTTCCTTTTCATTGCTTGTACATTTTATTGGTTACATTTTAAGTATTCGTATTAGTAGCTTTTGTGTATTGGATTTCTATCATTGTAAACCATTGCTACTAACCCCCGCCTTTGGAAATCTTGGGAACCATGAATCATGAAAGAGAAGCGTACATTTTGGTGAACCCGACGTGAAGCAAACAACTCAAATATCTCTTGCAAATGAAAGATGGAATCAATCAGCCACAACCGTACGGTTGCAGACTAAAAGATTCATCTTTTTCTTGATATCTGTGCTATTTTGCAATCGTTGCTATATTTATGCAATTGACAAAATCGTGTCGCAGTTGACTGGTTTAATACAACAATTGATTGTAGGATTTCACATCACTATTCTATCTTTTTCTATCTATTCTATCTTCTAATATTTTGTCATAATCGATTGTAGTTGACCGCAGTTACCTATTATTTGTCACAATTTCATGTACTTTACCGCAATCGACCAATCCCTACCGCAATTTAAAGCATTATGCCTCAGAAGAAAGTTATTTACCGCAATCACCACTATTTTGCCATAATTGACCAAAGATTGTCGTACTTGAACAACTAGTGCCACAATTGACATAAAAGCCACATTTCTATCTATTTTTCTTGGTTTTTGTGTCATGCTGACTGATAGTGAATGACAAAGAAGGTAATCAGACACATACCAGGTGCTAGAGTATTAAGAGCTGCAAGGAGGAGAACCATCAACTATCGATCACAACAAAGGGCTATTCTCGCAATCACAGTTGAAGATCAAAGTGAAGCATACACTAGGTATATTGATTCAATCAAGAGATTTGCAAGTAAGTATAAAGTCACCATTGATTTCAACAATCTTAATAATACTGGAGTTTTTGGATATTCTGATGTTTTGGATTGAAAAGATTTCATTTCTTGAGATACTAAACACTTTCTTTGATAGGTTTGAGTCGAGGAGACAAGATAACAATACAACTAAAATTCATTCACTTGTCAATTTGGGCTTAAAAAGAACAGTGTTTGTCACACATCTTACATCTCACATTTTAGAATTTGGGGCTTAAAATTGACGTAGGGACTAAAATTGAACAAAGGAAAAAAATATCTCAAATTGGTGCATTAAAATTGAACAAGCAATCAACACCTACTTTTTGGGCTTAAAACTAAACACTTGTGCTTGTATGGTGGTGTAGCTTAGTTCACATTTCAAACTTTTGGAGCTTAATCGATTTACCTTGTGTCTTGAGTTTTGGGTGCAATTGCACAATCTGTTAGATTAGACACCTTTATACTTGTAGAAAGGCCTATTCAGGGAATGCACTTCTTCCTTGGAGAATGACCTTAAATTGGTAATCCTTCTGATCGGTATATAAACAAGGCATGAACCAAAGTTTTTTCTTATCTATCCAAGATCGGGTGAGGTGTCTTGATGATAGTCTAGATTGGGTGAATATCCCTAAGGAGCCAGCGTGGTCAACTAGGCTCTTAAGTGAGTCACACACGTACAAACCAATTGGATAGATGTCATGGACCCTTACTACAACCTTGTTAATTAGAGGCCAAACCCGATCTACCTCTGAACAGATACCTTATTATAGTGCAAGGGGTTACAAAATTTCCCCCCAAGATTCCCAACATATGTGTCCCAAGGTATTTGTGTAGTGAAAGAGATCTTCACTCCACGACAACAATACCTGGCAACGGCAAAAACATGGGCGCCTACGTCGTGGACCTTCGTGTCCTAGTAGTGTGAATTGTTATGTGAGCTAATGAACATTCAAGCTTTGGGCCTATAAAATTTTATTCTGAAGCCATTGACCTAGATTAATCTGACTTTTCATTGTTGAGACCTTGTGATAACCTTACAACTTGAAAAAGTTGTAGAAAATACACATTGTTAGTCTTCATTCTTCAAAACACAGTGTTTGTTGTGCTTATTCTTTGATCAGTTTCTAAAATGCAAAACAAACATTCAATTGTCAAAATGAGTTAAATGTGTTAAAGTCTAGGGTTGTCAACATCAACTGTCTTGCAAAACAGAAGCCTTGTCCCAGAAAATCAAAATTGTCAGACAGTGATACCTATCTTCTACTTTTTTTTTAGAGTGTTTCCCCTTTACCACAATTGCCTGCATTTTTCCACAATTGACAGAAGTATGTCGTAGTTAACTTTTTTATTGCCGCAATCGACCTGTTTATTACCGCAATCGATGATAAAACACCACACTCAACCATTCACTTTGCCGCAATCGGTGGAGGTGTGTCGTAATTGACCAGAGATATTTTACACCTATTTTGACCTAAAACCTTGAAAGATACTCTCCATTTTGTGTCAAAGACCAATGTCTATCTTAGAAAAATGTGAAGAACATTGTGTGAATCCCTAAACACTAAAGATCGTCCCTTCTTTGAAAAGCATGATTATTATCTAAAACATTGTTAGTTCAAAAGCCCAAACTCGAAATATCTTGATCTCATCATATCAAACATCATCATTATCTCTATCCAAGTGACTTTGTCCCAGGCAAAGGTCGACAAATATTATCTTTTACATCATCAAAACTTTGAGATCAAGGTAAATCAACATCTGTCCTTAGAATTACCCTTGTCCAAAACATAACTCGGACTTTCCTAGAAAGGTTACCCTTTTCTTTTTGCTTTATATCACTTGTTTTAGTTACAATTTGGACCACATTATGTCTCAAACACCTCATGGAGGGCCTTACACAAGGTCGAAGGCTAGAACACAACTTGATGAGTCATATATCAATAGATTCCCCGCTTGGGAAATAGAGCAAGAGGATGGTCCTTTCATAAATACCAGTTCTGCTCTATTCATTGAACAACTCCGTGGATGAGCTTTTTTCAAAAATGTCACAGAAGAGGAGCTTGAAGATATAGAGAAAGATGCTTATTCCACACAAGTAGTTGACGTTGTTGTAGAGAGGAATCTAGAACGTTTCTTAGCCATGATGATAAAGAAGGGAGTCAAACTCCCCGCTGAATTCAGTGTGTCAACCATATGGCCCAAAAACCTCTCACAGGTCAAAACACTACTCAACCCTCTTAGATACTACCTGTGGTTTCTCAAATCTTCCCACCATTGACAACACCAACATTGGCATAGACGATACCCAATCAAACCAATTGCACAAACCAAGCAAGCACGTCTTCCACTCAAAGCATGACAGGCTCATAGCTAAGTGTACCAATGGTCACTAGTATGCCTCCACCTTCGGTCTCATGGCCTAGACAATCAAGCTCTCATGGTATGCCTTCCATCACACCAAATAGAAACTGATCTGAAACTATGCCGCTACTACAGTCAATTCCTACTAGTCCTGGGATCAACACATCATTCCCGTGGAGATCCATCTCTGCAGGTATGACTTACAGTCAATTCCCACCCATGGCTACACCTTTTCCCATTCAAAAAATCCAACCCCAACAACGGCAACCCCAACTTTAGTTGCCACAAAACCAACCCAAGCAACCACAACCCTAGCTTCAGTTGCCACAAATTCAACCCCAACAATAGCAACCCTAGCTTCAGTTGCCACAATTCCAACCTCAGCAACAACAACCCCAGCTTCAGTTGCCACAAATCCAACCCCAAAAATAGCAACCCCAGCTTCAGTTGCCACAATTCCAACCTCAGCAGTAACAACCCCAACCCCAGCTTTAGAAGCAGCAATATCAACCCCAACAGTATCAACCACAGTTTCAACAACAACATCCCCAACAAAAAATGTATCAAAACCCACTTTGGACCACTCATGTGCCTACATTTCAAAATCATGTGGTGGGAAATCAATATCAAGTCCCAAGGACAAGGTCCTATGTTCCTACTCAAGGGATGCAGAGGCGCAACCTCATACCTACTACAACACAGAGGAACAACATCACACATTAGCCTCAGTACCAAACAGACATGTTGATCCAACAAATGCAGACCCTTCAAACCCAAATGATGGATATGCAAAATCAGCAGTAAACTAAATCCTACACACCAGAGGATTTATACCCATACCCCTTTGGTCACTCTCTTCACATGTCTCCGTTACCATCATCCTCAAGAATGGGAAGAAGAACATTAACATCTAAAATCATTATTAAAAGGTTTCTGAAGTGTTCATAAAAGGCTTGTAGAATGCCATAGAATTTGTTTAGCAAAGTACCATAAAAATTTAATAATAATATGCTCAATTTTATGTTTGTTATGAATATTTTGAAGGAAGCTAAGATAGCATAACAACCTCCTACACTAATCTTGAGATGAGGGTTATGTATTTTTTTAAAAATGTTTACTATGATTATAGAAATTAAACAAAAATAACACAAATAGATTCCATACCATAACACAATGATTTATGGAGGGAAAAACCTTTTGAGAGAAAAAACCCACACTCTAAAAGTTTCTCAATATACTATACAAAAATAAACAACAAAATAGATTATACTTGCAGAGTTATCTTCTCACAAGAATATCATAAACCAAAGATTTGAAGGCAACTCAACAACTTTAAGACTATTACACACAACCTCCATCTTATACACCTAAAATATAGGAGATATATCACATGAAAGTATCAAATGACATTACAAAACCATGAGCTAAAACCACTCAAAAAGTGGCACCCAACTTATCTCCAATCTAAGTTGCCCTATGATGTATCAAACATGCATGAATGTGTGTAACTCCCCTTTACAACTCATTTATGTGTCCAAAATAGTTTTTATACTTTCCATTTCAAGAAACCATACATTTTGATTTGAGAGTCTAATTGATTAACCCTTTGAAGCACCATAAATATCATGAAGTGCTTTACCAAAATATAACTGGTTATTTTGATTATGACCACTTTCAGGCCCAAAAATACCTCGAAGGCACTAAAAAATGACTTTGAAACTTTCAAAAAATAGAAGTAACTTTAATATCTTCAAATTTAAACATGATATTTCAATAAAAATTTGCCAACATGCTTATTTAGCTAGTCCATAACATTAGGGAAAATTTTGGACAAACCTGCGCTCAAATGTAAATTTACTATAAATAGTATCCTTATGTAATTGCAAGGTTGAGACATCATTTAACTAACATTATCCCACTTTTTAAGCACCTTGTAACAATGAAAAAAAAAAGTATTTGCACCATAGTTTAATTTCTAGGGGTCATGAGGTCCATAGAATCTAAACACCATATGAGCTTCTTTGTGCACATAGCTTTAGTTAAAAAAATCCACAACATTCATTAAAGTCTCTACCTTAGCCAACTTCACCCTACCATCATCAACCTTGGCCTTTAACAAAATGGAATTGAGCATCAATGTGCTTGGTCTTGCAATGAAATATTGGACCCTTGGCATAGAATATCAACTTCTAAGCTAGGTAGATTGTACTCTCATAATCACAATAAATTATCACCACACTTTTTTTTATTCCAATCTAACATATTCTCTTAATCCAAATGGATTATTTAAGGGCATGTGTAGCTACCATTGATGACATATAACTGATTGAATGTTTGAAGATGCTAAGTTGATCACTGAAATGCAGAAAGATAATGCAAGACATTAAATCAGTTAATGAATTGTATTGCCATTGATGTCAACTTGATATAATCTGATCGGATATATACAAAGTGCAAAAGACTTCAGAGAATTAGAGAGATAAAGATTATGCTTTCAGTAATGCATAATAGATCAGCATTCACTAAGTGACTACAAACATTGATGGTTAGTGGAACCTGACGGGCAGAGAAAACTGAGAGTAAAGTCATAGTCATGCTCGAGCAAGAAAACCGACAAGCATTACCGACGAGAAGAATCACAAGCATTACCGATGAGAAGAACTTCACAGTAATGCCCGATGGACAGACAACCCTGACAGACAAACAACCCCAACGGAGATGCCCAAGGAGAACTGAATTGTTGACTGAAGCTATCAAAGAGTTAAAACACCAAAAATAATTGAAGTTCAGGAACGAAAAAATACTTAGCTGGAAAGAGCTAAAGATAGAGTTAACTAGTTGTTAACATTGTTTTCATCGACAAGTTAAAACTAGAGATAAGTAAAAGATTTAAAGTTGTTTTATCCAGTTGTCAAGGAGAAATCTACGGGATAAAACTTAAGTAAAGCTTTAAATAAAGATTGGCTAAGATTGCGGATCATGCCAAGAAGAGGAAAACCAATAAGTGAGAAACGGTGATATCATGTCTATAAAGAGACAATCTAATTCATTATGAATTAGGGGAGTGAATAGAAAAGAAGGACGCTGAAGAGAAACTGATGAAGAACAACTTCATACAGTCTTGATCAATCAAGCTGAGGAAAGAGCTAAAGATTTCTGCGGACACCAAGCAACAGAGAAGCACAGCATCATCGAGCAGAAAGAAGTAGAGAAAAGGCATTGAAAAGATACATTGATCAGAAAGGTATAATGAGCTTACAATAGATCTGAAAATATGCAAGTCTAAGTTGTATGTGTGAACAGATCATTTACTATAGAAAAATTCTATCTGATCTTAAGCATTTCAATTCCTTGCCACTTTGTTTTTCTACCATAGCCTTATACCATTTAAACATCTTTAATGCTTTTGATTTATCTTTTAAGAACATATCTATCACCATTCTAGAATAATCATCTACAAAGAGAATGAAATACCTATCACCATAGTAACTCTTTGTCCTCATAGGTCCACATAAAGTAGTATGGACTAATTCTAGAATAGTAAATGATCTTAAATACTGAATACTAAATTACTATCATAAATAGTGATCTTGCACAATCAACAATTGACTAGTTTATTGTTCTTCGGTGTAAACAAACCTGTTGTAGTCTTCTGGTTCTTTTATGTTTTCCTTACCATTCTTTTCTGCAAATTCATCTATTCTTATATTTGTACTTTCAATGATTTTGTTAGAGGACTTATTAAGACATTTATAAGCCTTTCTTTTGGTGGAATACCCTAGAAAGATACCTTCATCACTTTTGGAGTCAAGCTTTACATTTCTATCATCTTTCAAAATATAACATTGACTACCAAAGATTCTGAAGTAGCTTACATTGGGTGTGTAACCATACCAAAGCTCATAGGGTGTCTTCTTTGTGTCCTTCAATTGTACTTTGTTCAATGTGTAGACAATAGTATTGACAGCTTCCCTCCAGAAAGTTTGAGTGGTGCCTCTCTCTCTCTCTCTCTCTCTCTCATAGGTTGTATACTATCTTTAGTGTATTTTATTTATGGGTTGTCTGCAGAGCACAACAAACTCCATTGGATTTGGTCAATAAGCACAATTCAAATGAAGTGTCATTTAAAGTGTGAGGAAAGCTAACAAATTAGACACCGCCTTCAATTTTTTCCTTTGGATATAACACTTTTGCAAGGAAAATACATGACAATATCTCCCATGAATTCAAGTGCTCATAACACAAAATTGAACTGATGTATGTTGTGTTGGGACTGAAAAAAGCAGTAAGGGTTTTTGAAGTACCATGTTAAAATTTTGCATTTTGACCCTTATAAATGCTTTTTGAGCCTACTTTCCTAGATGAGATTCTGAAGTTTTCCATGCATGTCAAGTACTCATCACTCTTGTTTAGGCATATGAAGACATCCTAGTTCATTAATTTCAATTTTTGAGTTATTTCATGATGTCTTGTTTTGAGCACTTGTTAAAATCTGCATTTGTCCCTAAGTGTCAATCTGTTGTAACAGGCCTAGTTTGCCTTTGAATATCTTTCACCCAGAAATGTTTCATGACCCACCACTTTGGGGATGTTTAGTATGCATATCAAAGAACCTATGTTTCAAATCCCAAGTCATTTTGATATGTTTTTACTAGTTTCCAAACACCTCAAAGTTGGTAGTCTGCTATTGTCATGCATTATGTAATTGATCAGAATTATGAGTAGCCCTGTTTGACTGAATGTGACTTTTGACCTTGTGACATAATTAAAAAAATTCCTTTTATACTCCATTATAGAGGTCAAATACCTTTTGAATCTCCATCTTCAGGTCATGACAAGTCCATTTGGTCAGTTTGCTAAGCCCATTCCATTTGCAGTTTATATCAGTGTGCCAAACTGTCAAATGCAGATTTCTGAATGACCTACTTTGAGGTCTTACAATTTTACACCCAGTTGAACGAAATGGATAATTGAATGCTCCCCTATATTCTAGGGATGGAAATGTGCTTCCATGAAGATTTCCAGGCCATGATGAATCTGTTTGCTCAGTTTGCCAATCCGATTCCATTTGCAGTTTTTAACATTTTGATGCAGACCAGTTGTACAGTTTGGTCGGAGGCCCTGTTTGTGAGGTTATATCTTGAATATTGTGATTGGTAACATCAATAAAATGGTTGCCCTAAATTATAGACCAAATTTGCTCCAATTTTGCAAGGTTTCAGGTCCTGAGGGTTTTGTTTGCACACTTTTCAAGATGCTTTTCATTTGCAAAAATCATTATTCTTCATGTTTCTTGTTTCCTGCATTTCCAAGTGGCTACTTTTGAGGGGCCGCCAAATGTGTTTGGATGATTTTCAAGAGCCACCCTTCTAGATCTGTATTCTCCATATCACATACTTCCAGTATCCAGAGGCTTGAATTCCTAGGAGGTCTTTTGACATGTTTTCAAAGTCAAAACCAAATGTGTTTACTGCTATTGGACAGGGTAATTTGCAGATTTCTTGTAAATAGGCAACTTGGGTGATTAAAATATTTTCACCTATTTGGTTTTGCCAGGCATCTTTTTGCAGTGTGGAAGAATTTCAATCATGGAATGTGTATGCCCATCGCCATGTCCCGGTTACTGGATCTTGTCAGTTTTTAAAGGTAGCCCCAAAGGCCAGTTGCCATTAATGTGATCATCTTGCAGAGATGTGGAAAAAGTGAATGATGTGATTAAATATTCGATGAACCTTGGTTTTTTCTCACTGAGTGAATCCATTATGGTATCCTGAAGGTAGTTTGGAGTTTTAATATTTGGTCCTTTTGTCGATCCTCATGGATTGTCGCTCCTTTCAAGTGCAAGGTGCATTTAGCATGATGGAGGTGTATTTAGAGCTGCCAGCACATGATAAAAAGGAGGCCTGCACAACAATAAGCAAAGAGCCAAGCAGTATGAATGGGATTTGTGCCAGAGCATGGAGGAAGTTAAGACTTTAGAAACTGTCAAGCAACTTGCATTCAAATCAAAGCCAACATGGGATTATGGGAGTAAGTCATGCGGGAATGAGCATAGGGTGTGCTTTTGAATGCATTCTAATCATATTCAAACGCACATTGTATAAGGAAGTTTTAAAAGGGAAGGTTTGTGAGCTGCATAATAGCAGGAAGAGCCTGCGCCAAGCACCAATGAAGACTTTACAACATTGGAGGACTCCATGCGTTTATTGGAGGAGGATAGTTTAAGAGTTAAAATGCAAATGGTAAAGTTTATGCAACAAAACATGAGGAGTCTGCAGATCTTAGTAAAGATAACACCATGAATGGAGGCTTGCACAAGAGCAGGTTAGAAGACAATTTAGGAGCATTTCAAATGCCAATGCATTTGGAAAATTAAACCAAAGGAGGATTACGCTAGGATTTAGAAGGAATGACTAGTGCAATGCTGAAGAAAGAGGAAAACATATTAAACATGAGAACAATGCATGGAAGCTTGTGCAGCTTATGGAAACATAAACAATGCATGTGAACTATGTGATGGACTGATGCAATAATTGTTTGACATAATGCATGGGCTAGTGTAAAGCCGAATTCCACAACTGTTGTCGGCATCCTCCCTGCCTGTGCATAACGTGGGAGTATAGACTAGACACGCGAACTGTTTGACAGGATGCCTTAAAGAGATGCCATCACATGAAATGAATTGATTGTAGGATGAGCACGAAATGGATTTGTTGATAAAGCTTAAGAAACTTTCAAGCAATGCAATTGGTCGGTGTAAAGCCAGATTTGACAACCTTGTTAGCTGTAAAGAAGAAAATGGTGGTTTAGGAGATGTAAAGATGAAAAGGTTTGGTTAATTGTTGTTTATGTTGATTTCCTTAACCCCACTTTACACTTACTTGAATTTGATTGATTGTATATTGAAATTGTGATTGTTTTTAAGGGAAGATAAGATGCTCCTTTCTTTCACCCTCAAATACACAAATAGGAGATCTAATTTTGATCAACCCCAAAGGGTTAATACACAAATGAATCCACTATTTGGAAAGAGACCAAGAAAGGGGATCTAAAATTCTGTAAATTAATTGATTAATATGATTAATGACAGTAATTGAAAAGAATAGGAGAAAGTACCAACCTTCCAAAATGGCAGATCAGAGATTGTTGTTTTTTGAGATCTGTAGACTGTTTCTGGATACTAATAGTTGATATCGAACTGGAACACAGAGACAGACAAAACCCATAAATATTTTTTCGTTCCGATGTCATCTTAGGAAAAAGGTTGACCCTATACCACTTTTGCCAACTCGATCTACTCAACTCTGAAAGTGTCCCTGTTCGCACAGTCTGAAAGAAATCCAAAAAGGGTATCCAGATCTGGCCTCAGATTTACAGTCCTGAACCTATACCTGCAAGAAAAATGTTTGTTTTTTGTTGGGGAGGGGTTTGCCTTGGTCAAACCCTAGTTTTGGAATTAACCTTTGAAATCAATAAAGTATGGAAAGCTAACAAGTAGTAGAATTGAATCTAATAGTGAAG